>APFE030073325.1:73243-125723 GCA_000404065.3 Pinus taeda | reverse complement strand
ACTAATGCATACAATTCTTTATCATATGTAGGATAGTTAACTACTGTAGGATTAAAAGTCTCAGAATGATAACATATGGGTTTACCGTGTTGTGTCAACACTGCTCCCATGGCATAGTTACTGGCATCAGTTTGGATCTCAAATGGTCTTTGTAGATCTGGCAGTGCTAGTATCGGTGTTGTAGTAATCTTTTCTTTCAAGGTGTCGAAGGCTTTTTGTTGTTTTCCTCCCCACTGAAACACCTTGTTCAATCCTGTCAAGGCATGTAAGGGAGCTGCAATTGAGGAAAATTTTGAAATGAACTTCCTCCAATATTGTGTTGCTCCTATGAAGCTTCTCACTTCTGTAGCAGACTTGGGTTTATGCCAGTTTACAATGACTGCCACTTTAGAGGGATCTATTTTCAATTCACCTCCCCCTACTATGTGACCCAAATAATTTAGAGAGGTTTTGCCAAATTCACATTTGGAGAGTTTAACAAAAAGATTTTCTCTTTTCAAAACATCTAATGTCTGCTTAACATGCTTAAATGTTCTTCCCACGTTTTACTAAAAATCAGAATGTCATCCAGATACACAATAACAAAATCATCAAGAAAAGGTTTGAGTACATCATTCATTAATCTCATGAAAGTAGTAGGGGCATTGGTCAAACCAAAAGGCATAACTAGCCATTCATACAATCCCTGCTTTGTTTTGAAAACAGTCTTCCATGCATCTTGCTCTGCAACTCTAACTTGATGGTATCCACTATGCAAATCCAGCTTGGTGAAATAAACAACTTCCTTTAATTGATCTAAAAGATCATCTATGCGAGGAAGGGTATAACAATTTTTTATTGTTATCTTATTCAGTGCTTGGTAGTCAATGCACATTCTCCACAAGCCATCTTTCTTTCTCACCAAAACGATCGGTGACCCACATGGTGATGTGCTAGGCCTGATGAACCCTTTCTCGAGCAACTCCTACACCTGCCTCTTGATTTCAGCATTCTCTAAAGCAGACAACCTATACATCCCAATGTTAGGCAATGGAACATCTTGCTGCAAAATAATATCATGTACTATTCCCTTTTTGGGTGGCAGACCTTTCGGTTCTTAGAACAAGACATCATATTCTGAAACAATCTTTTCTATATCAGCTTGCTGATCAACATTACAACCCTCAAATACATTGGTTTTATTAGGTTTCTTTTCCTTTACAACCATCAGTAGGAACTGTTTGCATGAATTTATCATTCTTTTCATCTGTCCTGAGTTTATGAGAGTATAATTATTCTTGAGCTTGTGAGCTCTTACAAAGTATTCGATTCCACCTTTAACAAGTAGATACTTGTTCACAGCTCTATAGAAAATAGCCTTTCTATCATACAAGTAAGGACTTCCTAAAACAATTCCACATATATCCAAAGGAATTACATCTAACTCAACCTCATCTACAAATGCTGACTTGAAAGAAGCTAGAGTTTGCACTGTCTAGTCACTTGTAGTTGTGCTTTATCATTCAACCATCCTAATGGGTATGGTTTCTTATGAGGTGTAGTTGTTAATCCCAACTTCTTTACATTTTCTTCAGAAATTAGATTTACTTGTGAGCCACTATCAAACAAAGTATCAATCTTTTGATTTTTGGAAACAACTCGAATATGGAAAAGCTCATGTCTTTTTCTCTCATGTTCTTCATCAATAATTGATTGAGTAGAATTACTAGTAGATTCTTCAAAATTCTTACCTTGTATACTTGTGGCGGAAATGATTGTTTCATCTCCCGAGTCTGACACCAAATATTTCTGAATAGCTGCAACAGTCTTCTTCTTCTTTCCCTCAGACTTCTTAGGTCTCAACCCTAGATGCAGAATCCAGCAACACTCATCATCATGCCCATCCTTTTTACAGTGAGTGCATGAAGATTTGCTTTTCTGTGCAATGTTAGCCTTCCTTTCTTTCCACTTCTGCTTTCTCTTCTCCTTGCTCTTGCTTACAGTGGGTTGGGATGGTCCCCCAACTTCTGGATTTCCATTCTTTTCTCTAACTTCTAGATGAGTAGCTTGTACAGATACCTCATCTATACTAGTGGGATTAAACATGAGGATGGTATGCCTCATGTAGTTGTGTAGAACACCAATATACTTCAAAAGAGTTCATGGTGAGTCTAATGAGATACCCAACATCAATGCTCTCTTTCTGAGCTCTTGAATATACCCTTGCACACTTTGCCCTTCAACTGCTAAAGAGTTTGCCAACTCATCATGGCTTGTTGCATGTAGGCCAATGGATAGAACTGCTTTTTTATTGCAGCAACAAATTCACTCTAGACAGAGATGGTCTTGCCATGCTTCTTCATATTAGCTTGGGTTCTTCCTTCCCACCAAACCAAGGCAGTGCCTCCTAGGCGTAAGCTTGCCAGCTGAATCTTACTCTTGTCCGAGTCTATGTTTTGTACCCTACAATATACATCAATTTGTCTGATCCAATTTTCCAACTTTTCAGCATTTAGCTCTCCATCATATATAGGAAAATTAAATTTAACATCTATTTTAATCAAAGATGCATCCTTATTATGCACAGGGCTATTAAGAGGTGTGAGAAAGCTTTCCTCTTTCCCCTTTCCTTTTGGGTGGTCATGGGAATGAGACTCATCTTTTTCTTTATCTTGTTTAGAACCTGATGAATCTTCATCCTTATGCTTTCTAAAGTCCCTATACATTTCTTCTATCATAGACTTTATAGCTAGGAAACTTTCTATGAATTGAGGGTCTGGCCCCATAGAACCTTCCTCTGACATTGTCTTCCGGGGATAGACTCTCCCAATTTCAGGATTAGTTTCCACCAACTCTCCTTCTCCTAATTTGAGCTTTGATCTAGTGAGCATTCACAGCTAAACCAACACAAGCTTATCTAACCTTACAACCTACTTCTTTGATACCACTTGATCTGATAATCACCCTATGAGTGAAACCGGTCGAATATTTACTAAACAAAAGGTATTACAGACTTATGTGCCAATGTGTGTTATGTGTTATCTAAGCAACGGATCGATCAGTTTACCAATACACCGAAATTTTAAATGGAAAGACAACAGAGAAATACAATTAGCAACCACAAAGACACAAGAAATTTTAATAATGAGTTCACCCTATTCTCCAGGGCTATGTCTCCGGTCCAACTCTCAGTGGTGGCCTTGTTTTATTGTGTCTTTAAACAGAGAATTACAATGCAGGAACTCAATGTGAGTTCTCCTGAAGTAGGTTTTTCTTGGCAGGGTGGCTCTTGGATTCCCCAAGCCACTGGAGTACACAGTCTCTTCTTCCCACCAACTCTATGACCTTCTGGTCTACAGTAGTAAGAGCCCAACATGGTGCTCAGCTCGGACAGATCCCTCTATGGGGTGGCTCGAATCTCTCAAGCTCAGTTGTGCTTAATGCTGTCGTTGCGTCAGCTCGGCCCTCTGTCTCGTCCTACTTTTTCTATTGCTTTACTGCCTTCTTCTCTGTGTATTCTATCCTCCTCTCAGGATTCTAGTTTTTTTCTTCTCTAACTTGACTATGTATTCTATCTCTATTCATGGCTTTTAGCCATTCGTTTCTATGCATGTTCGATTCTCTTCCGCCTCTGTCGATTCACCTTCTGCAGCTGCGCTTGGGGTTCCCTGTTCGGCGTCAGCATGAACGCTCAGGGAGTGGCCACGTGTCCTCATCTGAATAGCACCAGCCTGCTCATTGGTTAGTTTCTTCAGTTATGTCGTGGATGCGTTCTTCCTCCACCATGGCAGTCAAATGAATTCCAAATTCCTTTAGAACGCGGCTTAATTACGTATCAATTCTGATTCCTCCATCAGGCACAATCTTAGTCATCTTGTCTGGGCTCCTCTAGATGCAACATCATATGCATGTCCTGCGCTATTGACTTGCTCGACCAATAATGCGAGATCAACGGCAGTTTTCTCTCTCCTCCGCTGCCACATGTCGATCATTAAGTGGGACTCTGCTCTTCTCCAAAACTATTTACCATTTGAGGGCACCCCGATCAATACCATCAGTTTCCAGAGCGTGGGTCCCACTTTGTACAATTAGTGCTTTTTTCCTTTCCTGTTCACGGTTCTCTGGTTCGCCATGCGTCCAAGTGCTCGGACTTCCCCCATTTCAGCCCTGTTCACCCAGCGATTTGCGATTAGCGCTAATCGCGCATCAAAATTCACCTCCTTTTCCCAATCCGGGGCTCCTAGGGGCTACTTTGACCTCCTGCGTAGTCTCCATGGGCCTCGGTTAGTGCGCCTTGACCGAGTTCCTCGTTGTTCCACACTGGCTGCCATTGCCACTAGTTCAGGGTGTTTTTGATCGTTGGTTTTGGAATTTTTAGAGATTCGTCCCAACCTGATACAGTCATGGTTCTTTGCCAGTCTTTGATGGATCCAATTTAGATCAATTACCTAGGGAAAACTGCACAAGGAAATAGGGAGCTTGGAGGGAAGAGGAGAAGGCATATGAGCAGTCTATTCTTCTATGAGTAGTAGTGACGGATTGTACTGAGAGTTGGATAGTTGTGAGAGATAAAGTTGTGTGTAATCCTGATATATTTCCACTTGTAGGATAATACAAATAGCGGGATTTTTAGCTGATCCTTTCCCCAGAGTATTCTTCTGTGTTTCATGTGTATTGATTCTTCTTCTCTGTTATATGTGTTCCTCTTGATCTTACTCAAATTTATTAAGCTTCCACAAGTTTGATTGTAGAAGTATATTAAGTATTTTGATTTAGTTACATTGCATAATCAGGTTAATCTACACTCAGAATTTTTGCATGGTATCAGAGGAAAGTTTATCAATGTTGTGAACAAGTATACTGAGAAGGGAAATCTGAAGGTTGAAGTTCTTGGTTGCAGGTGCAAAAACTGAATTCTTATCATACTTCAAAGTTCACCAATGGCATTCAATGGCTTGAGACTCGAGTATACTTTGGATGGTAGCTCGAATTACATATCATGGAAAGATCACATGGAAGAAATATTAGATGACGATGGTTTTAAGGATGTCATTAATCAATAAATCCCCAAGCCAGTTGCAGCTAATGCATAAGAATTGGTTGAATGGAAGAAGTGTGTGGCGAAGGTGAGACGGATTCTTCTAGAGGGAGTTTGAGACCATATTATCTTGAGTCTCCATGGGAAGGAGACTCAGTTCTAAATGTGGAATACATTGAAGGACCTCTATCAGAAGAGTAGGGACCAGAGGAAACTAGCGCTCAAGGGTAAGCTTTGGAAAATCAAGATGGAGAAGGGTGATACTATTTCTACATATTTGAACAAGCTCACCACTTGCAGAGATGAGCTTGATATTATGGGAATAAATACAACCAATGATGATATGGTGAGCCTCACTCTCCTCGGCCTTCCAAAGAGCTAGAATAGCTACCAAGACTCTGTGAATGGAAGGGAGAAACTGTCAAATTAGGAATGATTGTGGTCGAATCTGATGCAGGAAGAGATCAGGAGGAGCACAAGAGATGGTTCTTCATCTAAGCATGATGATGAAGAAAATCTGGCCTTAGAAAGTAAGGCAAGGAAAGGGAAAGGGAAGTCTTCCCATTCCAAATCAAATTATTCTCATGGAGGAAAGAAGATTGACAAATCTAAAGTGAGATGCTTTAATTTTCATGAGACGGGCCATTATGCAAGTAATTGCCCATTGAAGAAATCCAAGAAGGGATCCTCAAAAGGATCAGAAGGTGAGGCATTAGCCTCGTAGTTTGAACTATATTTTACCCTCATCGCATACATGGTTTCATCGATGGTGGGTTGTGTTTGGTATCTTGATAGTGGAGCCTCATTCGACATGATTGGCGATAAAATTTTATTCAGTACCTTGGAGGAGAAAGACCTCAAGATGCGCATAGAGATGGGTGATGATGGAAAGTACACTCTTTCAGGAATGGGCACGGTTGCATTTCAGAGGGAGCATGGATCTCTTCTCACCTTGACAGATGTGAAATATGTGCCTGGACTGAAGAAGAACTTGGTATCAGTCGCGATGTTGGAGGACAAAGGCTACAATGTTGTCTTCAGTAAAGGAAAGTCGTTCCTATGACACATAGCCACGGGTCAGACCAAGAGGATTGGGATTCGAGTGAAGAATATATATAAACAAGAGGTAGATGAATGTGCTGCATTGAGTTCGAAAGCAGAATTGGTGCAAAGCCAAAACATTGGCGAATTATGGCATAGGTGGTTAGGCCACTTGCATCATGGGGCCTTGAAGATAATGCAGCAGATCTCTACCAGACTTCCCAAAGGTAAAATTGAGCATGTGGACACATGCAAAGGTTGTACCTTGGGAAAGTACACCAAGTCTTCCTTTCATTATCGAGACAGTAGATCTAAAGAAATCTTAGAGCGAGTTCATACTGATTTGTGTGGACCATTCTCGACAGCATCCACCATGAAGCAAAGGTATTATGTGATTTTCATTGATGATTTTTCTCATAAATGTTGGATTTATTTCATGTAGAAGAAGGACCAAACCTTCCCAAAGTTTTTTGAGTTCAAAGCTTTGGTTGTGAAAGAGTCAGGGAAGAAGATCAAGGCCTTTAGAAGCAAAAATGGTGGAGAGTATGTCCCTCAAGAGTTTAAGGACTTGTGTGCAATGGAAGGAATTAAATGAGAGTTGACATCACCTCATAACCCACAGCAAAATGGGGTGGCTGAGAGGAAGAACAGAACAATTGTGGCGGTAGCTTGGGCGATGTTGCATGACTAAGGCCTACCACTTCATTTGTGGTTTGGGGTATGCAACACAGCAGTCTATTTGCATAATAGAAGCCCAAATCGCATACCTGGGATGAAAACACCAAAGGAAGCTTTCTCTGGTAAGAGACCAGATGTGGGTCACTTCAGTATCTTTGTCTTACTGGTATATTTCCATGTGACAAAAGATGCACAGATTAAGCTTGAGCCGACAACTAAGTTGGGAATACTTGTGGAGTACACTGATACAGCTCACAACTATCGGGTGTACTTACCTACCAATTGAAGGACAGTGGTTCGCAGAGATCTCAAGTTTAATGAGCAGAAGGCCATGTGAGTTTCCCTTGAGAGGGTGCTCCAACTATAGGGTGTGGAGGAACTTTTGGTTCCTAAGGAGGAGGAGCCTTAGACTGATGTGGAGCAGCCGAATGCAAAGGTTCCAAGAGTGGAGACATCCACTCAAGCAGAGTCTTCCAGAGATGGAAGAAAATGCACAAGAGAAGCTGACAGATTGTTGTCAAATGTGAGAGAGAATGTGGGAGAACCATCTTCTCAGTGTAGACAGAGGAGCTCACCTGAGAGGTACACTAGATAGATGGCCCTTGTTGGGGAATGTGTTGAGACTGAGCCATCCTCCTTTGAGGACACAGTGCAACAGCCGATTTGGGTTGATGCTATGGTGGAGGAGTATGACTCCATAGTTAGTGATAGTGCTTGGGACGTGGTTCCAAGACCAGAGAACAAGTTACTTGTGAGTTCCTGTTGGCTTTACAAGGTAAAGCAAGCTGCTGATGTTAGTTTGGAAAAGCATAAGGTAATATTTGTTGCCCGTGGCTTTTCACAAGTCGAGGGGATTGACTATGATGAGACTTTTGCTCCTGTTGCAAGGTACTCATCTATTAGATGGATGTTGGCACTATCAGCACAGATGGGTTGGCAGATCCATCAAATGGAGGTGAAGACTGCATTCCTCAATGGCAATATTGAGGAAGATGTGTACATAGAGTAGCCGAAAGGTTTTATACCTTCGATCGTGAGTTGCATGTGTGCCAACTCAAGAGAGCTTTGTATGGGCTGAAGCAAGCACCTCGTCCTTGGTACACCAGAATCGACAACAACTTCACCAGGTTGGGCTTCACAAAGAGTGAAGTAGATGCAAACCTATATCACATCATTGTGAAAGGTAATCCATTAATCATTTTTCTTTATGTTGATGATCTCATATTAACAGGTGATGATCAGTTGATCATGTCTTGCAATGAGGACCTTGTAAGAGAATTCGGGATAAAAGACATGGGTCTCATGCACTACTTCCTTGGCATGGAAGTTTGGCAGAAGGATGGGAAGTGTTTGTGTCTCAAGGCAAGTATTCCAATGAAATACTCAAGAGACTCCACATGGAGAAGTGTAGCCCATGCAAAATCCTCTAGCAGGTAACTGGAGGAAGGAGGATGCTACTTTAGGAGAGGTAGTAGAGGCTACTGTGTATCGGTAGCTTGTGGGTTTACTGATGTATTTAGTGAACACACTACTAGATTTGTGTTATGCAGTGAACCAGATAAGTCAAGCAATGGTTCAACCTACCAAGATGTTTTGGAAGGAAACTAAGCATGTTTTGAGATACCTCAGAGGCACATCTCAATATGGAGTATGGTATAAATGGAAAGAGGGAGTGAAGCTACAGGGCTTCACTGATGCAGATTAGGCAAGGAGTCCATCAGATTGGAAGAGCACATCAGGAGGAATTTTCAACCTTGGGTCAGTTGTAGTTTCTTGGTATAGCGAGAAACAGAGGTCGATTGCACTCAGCTCGGCAGAGGCTGAATACATGGCTACAAGTCAGGAAGCATGTGAGGCCATTTGGATGCGGAAAATTCTAGTTGGTTTGTTTGATCAGAGGATGGATCCAACTGTGATCTATGGTGATAATCAGAGTTGTATCAAACTCTCTGAGAATCTAGTATTTCATGATAGGTCCAAGCACATCGACATCTGATATCATCATCTCAAACACTGTGTGGCAAGGAGGATCATGTTGTTGCAGTATATTTCAACCGAGGAGCAAGATGCTGACATTTTGACTAAGGCATTGTCAAAGTGTAAATTTGATTTCCATAGAGATAGGATCAGGGTGGCAGATAATCCCTTTCTTTTTGGGAGGGAGTGTTGAAATGTGGCAACAAGAGTATTCTAATTTTAATTTTTCCTTGAATTAAAATTGAGAATTAAAATTCCAATTTAGTCTCACCAGCTGCTTGAAAAATAATTAATTAATTCATATTGAGTTAATTAGTTGGAGAAATTCAAGCTATAAGTCTTTGTGAAGTCATGCAACAGTTATCCCTTAATTAAAGAGATAAGGATGAGTTGTATTTGAGTTGTAACTATTTAGCTCAGTTAACTGAGTTAAGTCTAGTTAAATTAGTTCCAAACAGTTTAAGGAACTAATTGTGAGTTCAGTTAGTTAATGCATGCATGCATGAAACTAGTGTAGTATAGATAACTGAAGATTCTCTCATAAATAACTCATGTGTGTCTATTTAGACAAAGACCAGTTGATATCAAAGACAGGGACAGTGTACTATCAGTTGCAAGAATTTTCCTATAAGAAAATCTCTTGCATGCAGAAGGAATTCATTCTTGAAGATTTGCACAGTTTTACAGTGTGTGCAGCAGTGTGTGAGATCAATGTCACAAAAGGTTATAGTTGGATTACCGAGGGATAACTGTGCAAGGAAATATGAGGCTTGGAGGGCAAAGGAGAAGGCATATGAGTAGTCCATTATGTCTATGAATAGTAGTGAGGGATTGTACTGAAAGTTGGATAGTTGTGAGAGCTAAAGCTATGTGTAATCTTGATATATTTCCACTTGTATGATAATACAGATAGCGGGGTTTTTAGCTTAGTCTTTCCCCAGAGTATTCTTTTGCGTTTCATGTGTATTGATTCTTTTTCTTTCTTATATGAGTTCCACTTGATCTTTCTCAAATATATTAAGCTTCCGTAATTTTGAATGTAGTAGATTAAGTATTTTTCTTAGTTATACTGCATAATCAGGTTAAACTATACTAAGAATTTCTACAAGTTGAACCAAGTCACTATCAAGAAAAGGTACCCTTTACCGAGGATTGATTAATTTCTCAATCAGATGAAGGGAGTAGCAGTTCTCTCAAAGATTGGTCTGAGATCCGGATACCACCAGGTACACAGCAAAGAGGAGGAAATTTACAAGACTGTGTTCACGACTAGGTATGGGCATTATGAGTTTGTTTTTGTTCCATTTGGATTAAATAATACTCAATCTACATTCATTTGTTTTATGAATAGTTTGTTGTGTCCATATTTGGATCATTTTCCTATTGTGTTCATTGATGATATACTAGTATATTCTAAAATTGAGGGAGATCATGTCAAGCACTTAGCAACAGTATTGAGATTGTTGAGGGAGCATCAGTTGTAAGCTAATCTCCGTAAATGTAATTACTTTTAGACTAAAGTATAGTACTTGAGGTTGTGGAAGGGCATTGTAGTAGATCCAAAGAAGATAAGGGCCATCATGGAGTGGGTAGCTCCTAAGAGTGTGGATGAGGTGAGATCTTTCATGGATCTGGTATCCTATTATAGGACATTCATCAAGAACTTCTCGTAAATTGCTTTTTCTATCATATCATTGCAAAGGAAAGGTAAGAAGTTTGAATGGATAGAGGAGTGTGAGGCTAGCTTTGAGCAACTTAAGAAGTTGTTAACAGATGCACCATTGTTACATATTACAGACCCAAACAAAGAGTTTGTGGTATACACAGATGCTTGCAAGAGAGGCCTTGGTGGAGTCCTTATGCAAGATGGAAATGTGGTATGCTACGAGTCCCGAAAAATAAATGAGAATGGGTAGAACTACTCAACACATGATCTTGAGTTGGCATCAATGATACATGCATTGAAGATGTGGAGGTACTATCATATTGGCAAGATATTTGTACTGATGAGTGATCACATTGGGTTGAGGTATTTATTTGACTAGCTGAATTTGAATGCCAAGTAGGCTAGATTGTTGGCCACGATCAACAAGTTTGATTTTGAGATTAGGTACATCAAAGGTAAAGAGAATAGGGCAGAAAATTCTCTTAGCATATGGGTACAGGTACATCACTTGGCAGCTATGAGCTCCTATGGGGCAGACTTATAGGATAGGATCTTGGAGGAAGGTCAGCAAGATGTCAGGTATATGGAGATTGTGCACCAGTTGCCACAAGATGGTAGTATAGGTATAGGTACAAGTCATGTTATAGGTACAAGTACATGTACAAGCATAGATACAAGTATAGGTATAGGTGCAAGTGCACTGGGTATGGATTAGTCTTACCACAAATGGATTGGTTCAATTAAGGGACATGATATATGTTTTGGATAGCAGTGAGATTAAGAAAGTGATCTTGAGGGAGTTTCATGCGAAGCCTTTTTTAGGTCACCTAGATTATCAAAAGACACTGACAGCAGTGAAGCGATATTATTATTGGCTCAATTAGAAGTGGGAAGTAGCAGAGTTTGCGGAGAGGTGTTTCAACTGTCAGTGATTGAATCCAGAGTGTAAACATCTAGGTGGACTGTTATAACTAATCGCAATTCCAGAGTCGAAATGGGAGGTCATTTCCATGGATTTCATCACAAGGTTTCTGAAGACAGTGAGACAGCATGATTCCTTCATGGTTGTTGTGGACAGGGTGACAAAGATTGCACATTTCATTACAATGAAGTCTACATTCTCAACTAGCAATGTGGCATAGGTATTCATCATAGATGTGGTTAGACTACATGGTGTTCCAAAGAATATAGTGTCAAACAAGGATGCGAAGCTCACTTAAAAGTTTTGTAAGGAGTTACCTATAGGTTTGGGCAAACAGTTGGCCTTCAACACAACTTATCATCCACAGATAGATGGACAGATAAAGAGGGTCGACAAGATATTGGAGGACAAGTTGACGATATATGTGATGCATCAGCAATGGAAGTGGGAAGAGTATCCCCCTTTGATAGAGTTCGCATATTATCAGGAGTCATTGGGAAAGAGTCCTTTTGAGGCATTGTATGGGTAGAGTTGTAACACTCTGATCAGTTGGAGTGATCTAGTTAACAGGGTCTTGATTGGACCAAATATGTTGGCAGACATGGAACAGGACATGTAGGTTACAAAGAGGAATCTAAAGGCAACATAAGATAGGCAGAAGATCTATGTAGATCAAAATAGGTTGTTCAAGGAGTTCAAGGTTGGGGAACAAGTGTACTTGCACATAAAACTGAAGGAGAGCTCCCTGCAAATTGGATCATGTGCCAAGCTAGCATCATGGTTTTTGTGGACCCTTCAATATCATTAAGAGGATTGGGCCAATAGCATATCGAATTGCACTACCTTTGACAGTGAAAGTACCTGATTTTTTCCATGTATCTTTACTTAAGAAGTATGTTAAGGATGTTGATCATGTAATTGACTAGTTTGTATTGCAAGTAGAAACAGATGGACAATTCTAGTCAGAGCCTCAGTTTGTATTGTAGAAAAAGGTGCTCATGCTCCGGAACCAAGCAATCGAGCAACTTAAAGTGCAATGGAAGCACTTTGGGCCTAATGAAGCTACATGGGAGATGGAAAATACGTTGTGGGCTATGTATCCTTCCTTGTTTTTCAGTTGAGGCAAAGAAGCTTTGATATGGTGGTTTGGTATATGCTTTATGGTGGTTTGATATATGCTTTATGGTGGTGTGGTATATGCTTTATGGTGTTTTGGTATATGCTTTGATATGATGTTTTGATATATGGTTAGATATGGTGTTTAGTATATATTTTAATATATGTTTTGGTATATGATTTGGTATATGATTTGGTATATGGTTTTGATATAGATTTGGATGATGTTGCTACATGTACATATGTGTATGGATATAAATACTGCCATGAGCTATGTTATAGAGATCCACTATGTGGTATGGGTGTCATGTTATTATGATTATGTTGTGATGTTAATATGCTATCATCTGGTTATGTTATCATGATGTTATGATGTCATGTGGGTTGGAACTCAATAGGACGATCATTGGGAATACCATAATGAGTTGCATTATAAAGCTCTGCTATGTGGTATTTTGTCATGTTGTCATGATGCTTTTCTTTTGAGTAGTTATTTCATTAGAAATACTGCATCGAATTGTGTTATAAAGCTCCATGAGTAGTATGTCTTATTTTTGCAAATTGTTGAGCTATATGTTTGATTAAACACCGAGGGCAATGTCCCCCAAGGGGGAGGGTTCTGTAATAGCCCTAGTCAAAATTCTATGTAATAAAAGTTAAAAACAATAACCATGGTCGATGGCACACTGATTCCAAGCTGAATGTTGTGCAAGACATCTTAGTGGATGTTCATTTGGTTTTTTATGGCTAAGGAAATTGGCAAAGGCAATGACTAAGGGTTTGGAAAGGAAAAATGGCATTTTTGGCATAATTATTTATGAAAATAAGGGAAATTATGAGAAAAAGGAGGTGAAAGGTCACAGGTGGCATGTGAGGAGGAAAACGAAGGGAAATAAGGGAAAATGAAGAAAATAGAGGCCTCATCCATAAAAAGGCTTCTGAGGATCAGTTGGTAACCTTTTGTTAGTTCAACGTTGGAGCTCTCATTATTCTCTCTCTCATACTCTTGGACACTTAGACTTTTCTTGGAGTACTTCAGCATTGGAGCAAGAAAGGAAAAGAAGGAAAGAGGAAGCAAATATCAAGCAGGGAAACTCAAGATCAAGCGGCAACAACAAGCTTCATTGCAGGTATCAACTTGCATGTGTATTTTCCTTACTAGATTTGGCATGCATGGGATTACATGTGTTTCTTTTTTACCATGGCATGGGTTTTTCCAGGTGTGATAATATTTTCAACCAAGCCTTTCCATTTCCTAATAGCTTTGATGAGATGGGTTCTCTCATTCATTTCATGCGAGATGGCCAGATTGGATTCAAAGTTGAGTGGGGTGGATCTCCGAATTAACAAACACATGGTCTAGTGCTCCCTGAACCAAACTTTGGATCACAACACCACTGGCCTAGTAACTCCTGAACCAGACTGTGGGTTGCGGTAAATCCAGACTATGTGCCTCAGTGGGCCTAGGAATCCATGTTGGTGAATGGTGGGATATACAGTAAAGCTAAGAGGTGGATTTTCTCTCTGTTGGGACTAGTAGTCTTAGGATGGGATGAATGGTAAAGTCTAGGGATTATGTCTTAGTGTAGGGCCCAGTGATCCCTAGATCAGACTATGGATTGCGGTAAATCTTGAGAGACTAGAAGGCACTCAAATTCCTCACAGTGTAGGAGAAGAACTCCAGTGGAATCCATGTTGATTGGTGTTTTTGATGTGTTCTATGAGTCCCACATTCATGCTTGGAATATGGCATAGGGTTGATTGCCTAAAGAGAGACTTGGCTTAACCAACCTATGGTCGGGTGGAACGTGGCAATCCCATCTCGTTGGTTCATTGCATTCATTAATGAGAAAATTCATTCCCTTGATTTCCATGTGTAAATGTATTGATGTATATTTGTATTTTGATGGCCGATATGTTTATGGTAATTATGTTCCTGTTATGTTGGTCATATCTATATTTTATGATAGCATCTATGTATGGCTCTCAGCATTTTTTTACTTGTACATGAATGGATAACATGTCTATGACCTAATACTTGATAATGTAGTGAATGACATGAGGGAACAATGGTTCATAGTGATTCTCAGATAAGTATGATATCCCTACACTTAATTCTATTGTTTACACCTGTAGGTTACATGTTGATGATATGTTTGACGAAATGTATGTCATGGCTAGTAGGGGTCTAGTTATGGTTTTGTTCAGATTATTCCTTTGAATCATTGTTTCCCTGTACTTTTACTGATTCTAAACTATCACTCCATTCTAGGAAATGACTTGGGCTCTAGGCCTGAAAAGGGGCTTAAATCTTGGGGTTCCTGGCACAGAACTGGAAACTTTGGTCTTTGGTCACTGGTAGGCAAGCTTGTGAGAGCGATTTTGGTTTCTGGACTCTCCCTTGTGCATAACATTGGAGAAACTCTGGGCTAAGAGATCCAACGCATTAGTGGGACCTAGGGATGCGTTGTTTGAGTGGCTGACATGTCTCCTCGAGATTTTGAAGCTGATGTTGGATGACTGTGTGTGATTTTTCCGTCAATTCCACTTCATGAATGTGATATAGGAGGTTGAATATGAACATAGGATCCTCTCATCTCATGTTTACCCCGGTTGGCATGGTTACTTGGCTGGATATGAGAGGAGGATGTTACATAGGGTTGAAGTGTCCTCAACCATAACATGAAAATATCGGGATGTGAGACCAAATGTCATCAAATCCACTTACTAGGTAGTCTTAAATGTGAAAATTTCCTTTTTGCAACTATTTCGCTAGGATCCATGTAGTTGCACGAGTTTAGTGAAGAACATATGTGTGTGGCCATGAAATTTTATTGAAGAACATATGTGTGGTGCCATGAGAGAAGTCAGAAAGTTGCATGGTGGATGAAACTCGAATTTCTTCTTTTCCATTTTCATATCTTAGAAATTTCTTTCACAATATTTGTGTTTTTACTTACATTTGAAATTGTTTCTCACATGTTATTATCCTATTATCATATGTACAATAGGTGTACGAAATTTTTTGATAACACATACAATATTAGGCCAAACAAGGGTTTGTAGCAAGAGAGATCGCCCTAGAAATGGAAAGAAGGGGACTATTTTTTCGTTAAAGAGATCCCTATAATAGGGAAAGATATGATCTACCTTGAGAAATGAATTCTTACTCAAAGAATGAGAACCCTCTCTTCGGTTTGGGGAAAGAAGGGATTATCCACCTTCATTCTTTATAGGTGATGGGGATCACCTTACAAGAAAGTGTTGCAATGACAAAAATTAACCTATGGAATCAGTGAGACCTTCCTAGTAACTAGTTTCAATGTCATGAATTTGTGTGTTGAATTTTGAGGTTGGGAGAGGGTGTGATGCGAAGCCACATAACATGTCATGCCAATGGTACTAGAATACATGCTTTTCCTTATTGGAAGATAGAAGATTGAGGAGGGTGCTATATTAAATATTATCTTATAAAAGAGTGAGACTATGAGAAGTGGGGGCCTTCCTTCTCTTCAAAAAATAAAGAGTACATGATAATTCATATGGTGAGAGTATTATTTGAAAATGGAAGAGAGGAGGAAGCCTTCATGTTGGGTCTAGAATCCCCCCACAACATTGTTTGGGGATCAAAGCCCAAGTTTTGAGTAATATTGTTGTAAAGACTCTGCGAATTGCAGGTGCGGAGCACAAATTGTATATTAGAGTCATAGGGATGTCCGCCCTAATTTTTGAATGTATTGTTGGCCTACCCATGGTCCGCAGACCAAGGGATTATATAAATAGAGCGAAGCTCTAAGTTGTAAAATAATGAAAAAAGGGGATGGAATCTGATGAATAGAATAAGATAGCGAGCATAGAGCAAGAGTCTAAGTATCTTGGATCGTAGTAATAGGAAGGGGCTTTACAGCTGAGTGTGCAGAGGCCTAGTAGAGTCCACAGCTGAGTGCACAAACCCCTGCAGCTGAGAGCGCAGGGTGGAGTCGAGTCTGTAACTGAGGAGGAAGAATAATAGAAAGAAGTTTTATCTGAATTCTATGTATCTATTCTTATGTTATTACATTTTTGATATCAATTGCAATTATATTGTTTATTTACTACACGCCTTTGTATGAATGGTGAATATTGTTAAGTGTAACTGAAAGCATACAGATAAACTAAGTTAATCAACTAATATTGAGTTACTAATAAAGGCCTTGGGTAATAACATTGTTCATCCCCTGACTAGGGCTACACGAAGACAACATCACAGGTTACGAGGTACTAATAAGTGTGCATAGTGACGTGCATGCAAGGTCAAACCACAGACCACTTGGAACCCATCAAACATCCCCAAGGTGCGGAGACTTGGTTCTAGCACCCTCCCATACTACTTCGGGTGAGACCTCAGTCCACACTACATGGACTATTTCTGAAAGGGCCAATAGTGCCAGGATTTGTTTGGATAAATCATTTCCGAACCTAGGTCAAACCCCAACAAGCCAACAAATGGTTACGTTGCCGAGACTGGGATCTGCATAAGGGATGTATGATGTCGCGTCACTGGAATCCAATGAAGAAAGAAATTGAAGGGTGGTTAGACAGAAAGATTCACGAGTTTGCAGCACAGGAAAGCAAGAATCCATGAGTATCAAAGGAAGAGTGGTCGGAGCGCTACTTATATATGGAAATCGATGAAATTTTCTTTACATCCTTTCCCTCTGAGTTGTATGAGTGGATCACGAAGCTAGTAGATAGTTAAGGAAGGTGTAGGCTCAACAAACCAATTGTGTGGACTCCAAAATTAGTGCGCAGACTAGAAGCATCGAAAGATAAGATCACACGTGCTATGGACCATTGGCTCGATCAAATTATAGGGGGGTTTATCACCAAGTTCACGGTAGACATGAAAGTAAGCTGCAGCGAGGCGGAATGATGCTTCCTTAAAGTACCGCAAGGTAAGCACATTAAATATTTGAACACTTGGATTAAGATGTTATTGTGTGAAAAGCGGGTTATGCAAATAAATTGATGTTGGGGCTACGCGAAGTGGGAGGATCTATAGAAAGGAAGGTAGCGCAGAGATAGAAAATAGCCCCTTGATTTCACCTCGGAGGGAAAGCGAGGAAGAGCTTGTGAAAGTTTCTCCAAGAAGCGAGGTCAGTCTGATAAGGCAGCAAATTTCGTGCCTACAACCTCCACCTACACCACCACCAGTCTCAACATCCTCACCTCCATCTCCGCCCACACCACCTCCACCACCACCACAGTTCAAATGGTGAGTGCAATAAAATTTCTAGTGTCTAGGCGATTAGGGAAAGAATATCTAGACCAATTTTGGTTCGTGGTAAGGGTCGTATGGCAAGCACAAGGAGTCGTGGATGACAATATAAATAAGGCAATGTTGGTGAGCACGTTGTAGGATCACGCACTGATGTGGTACATAAGAATTCTAATGACCATCCAAACGCAGGTATTGCAGATACTCAGGCTATGCTGAATAGGGAATTTAGCAAGCCAAAGTTAGAGATATAATTGATTATCAGGTTTGAGGAGATTGTGATGCTTCCAGGCGAGACCCCATGGGATATGGATTAGAGACTGAAGAGTATGATTCACGAAGCCAACATGACCTTGACATATGGGCAGCACCGCGCATGGTTTGTAGCATCACTAACACCACATCTAAGGATGACATTGTCACAACAGAAGTTATCCACCCATGTAGAAGCTTTGGAGATTGCAATGAGACTACACGAGACCCCAATACAAGATCTTGGCCTGGGAGTCCAACAAATCCACGTACAACTGCAAAATTTGTATCTAGAAATGCAGAGTTTGAAACAGGATAGGACAACTCGGCCAGAGGCACGGGAGGAGGTATGGTGCATAAATTTCAAAGGCCAGGGGCATGACAAGGACCATTGTCGAGTCTTCACGAATTATTTGGTGAGAGGAGGGCGGATGCCATTAAGACCAGAGGCAAAAGCAAGTTCGAGTGAAGCACCTGCATTATGGTGCACGATTTGTCAGATAGGAGGAAAACACACTACAGATAATTTTCATCTATTACAAAAGTATATGCAGATGTCTAAGCAATTATTCTATAATTTATGTAGGTCAGTAGGCCATGATGAGCACACCTACAAAAGTTATGAACTAATGATGGATTGGACTCCTACCTATAGAGTGCAGGCTAAAACACGAGCCATCAACCCAAATGTGGGAATGGTGCACGTTGGATTTCAGGTGCGCGGATGAGGTCGAGGTGGAATGGGACAACGAAGGGGTCATAGAAAACTAATTTGTTACAATTGCAGAGGGCCAGGGCACTATGCCCGCGATTGTATGAATCCGACGAGAGCATCATGTTTATACTGTACTAAATTTGATCATGAGACAGAGGACTGCCCTACACTGATAGCGAGGTTAAGTGATAAAGGTGTACTCCAGCCTCCCCCGACTCAAAATTTGCAAAGGATGAGGTCTGAGTCACGTGAAGAGGACCCGAATGTAAACATAGTGCTTAGAAGCAGTATCATGACAAGAGATGACAAAGGTAAGCAGCCTGAAGAAAGTGTGTGGGTTCACAAGGCTCCTACAAAGGAACTTGAATTTGATTTGGAACGCGCAAAGGAGACATTCATGGAAGCTAAGAAGAGCTTCACAGAGGCCTCCACTTCAGGTAGTAAGGATCAACTAGAGCTGGAGATGGATCCTTCAATGATCACTACCTTTCTGGAGACATGTATGAAACTGATGCACGACAATAAGATTGTGAAAGGGCTGCAGGAACTTATCACTAGGCATGTTGGGTCAGGAGAACCATGCTTAGTCTGGAAGCTTGAAAAGCAGACATCACGAACAGGAAGGGAAATGAGATTGACTACGCAAATCGGGGAGTATGAAATGGATCAAGAAATTCTAGATCTAGGATCGAACACGTATGTGCTACCAAAATAAAACATGGGAGCGCATGGGTAGGCCCACGTTGTAATGGTCTCCTATTCAATTACAAATGGCGAACCAGTAGAAGATCCTATCGATGGGAAGATTGCAGGGGATAACAGTAGACATCGAAGGTGCAAGTGCACTTGCAGATTTCAAGGTAATAAAGATTGTCGATGACAATAATCCCTATCCTATGCTACTTGGAGTAGACTAGGCCACTGATATGAACGGAGTGATAAATCTAAAGAAGTACAAAATGATTTTTAAGAAAAATTCACTGTGCGTATTGGTGCCTTTAGACCCTGTAGAGGGAGTGCGCTACACAGAGCCAGTATGTGACAATGAGAGTGACAACGAGCTAGAATGTATCTACAAGATAACCACTCGAGAATAGGATTGGGTGAATCCTACAACAGATGCCTGGATTTCATGGGAGTACGAAATCTCCTGCACATTAAATTCGGATGAGGAAACCGAACGATGGCAGAACCGGTTACATGAGGTAACCATGGTCAATTGTAACATGATGGTAAGATCACTGTGCTGCATGAAAATAGAGTTAAGAGATCTGCCTATGTATGACGGTTGATGGTGGTGGATGAATTCCTGAGCAAATTTGAGAGCGAAGTACCAAAACAGCAGCAGTTTGATGCTTTGAAATGGGCACTACGTACTACTCCCGCAAGGTGGTGGGGTACGCATCAAAGAAGTATTGAGAGCTGGCATGAATGCAGAAGGGGGATGCTTATACGATTTGCAAAAACCTCAGATACGGATGAGAACTGGTTATGAGGGGCAAAATAGCTTGTGCGCCTACCTTTCTAGATGGGTACAAGCGTATGGTACGCAACACACATGAATGCACACCGCTATCATGATAGGAAATAGGAAAAACAAGTAGAAGCAGGCAAGACAAGTGCGCGAATGATGAAGCATGATAAAACCTAGTGCGCCAAAAATCATACATGAGGAAGCCTTTGACAAGGTGCGTGAAGTGTTGAACAAGGTCCACCATGTGAGACACACAAATTGGGACCTATGTGTACTAGCAGTTGTATGGGCTTATAGGACCATGTGCAAAACTCTAACCGCGCAAGCGTTTCCAAAGCTGAAGTATGAATCAGGGGCTATAGTCCCTGTGGAGCATGCAAAGATGAGTCCGCGTATAATAGCACCCATAGATACGATGGTCCGTGTAGACCGGAACGAAGAAATCACACAGTTGCACAAAAAAGAACATATAAGGCTTGAGGAATAAATTCGAAGGGGGAACTTTAGACTTCGTGAACTTGAAAAGACCAAGTACATCTAAGGGAGAAAAGAACTTTAATGAACGCAAAGGTCAAGAAGCTGGAAAATGGAATAAAGGAAGCATTTCTCATCGAAAAACATGGCAAGGCAAGGTGCATACAACCATACTAACAAATTGGAAAGCTATCATCGTGAATTGGTTAGTCTGCTACCGTGGCTAAGACCACATCTCACCAAACGTAGTGACCAGAGCAGTGCAGTAAAAATAGTAGAGTGCGTGATGCTAATCACTACAATGGAAGATGGGGATTCTTCACGAACCATGGTGGAGAACGAGATGAGGCCCCACACGGGTGGTGCGCCCACCTGACTAGCCATAGGAAGGACAGTCTTAGTGCTCCACGTAGTTGAAAGGGAGCGTGGGACTATAAAATATTCTTCCTGGGGGCTGTGCAATATGAGAGATGTGCGTAGGAGCAAGACATCACAGGATTCGTGCCCGCGCATGGAGGGCTATGTTGCCACGTGGGTCTGCTGGGAACTGACTGTTGGTGCCACTATTCATGATGGGATGTCCGATTTCAATCCAAATGGAGCAAGCGGCAGGCATTTAAGACGCGAGTTATGGGCAAAATTTGGGAAAATCTACCGCCAAGAAAGCATTAATGGCCCGAAATTGGGGGGAACAGTCGAATTCAAATTTGCAAGGTGCTATAAAACCCACAGGACTAGCCAGCGAAAAACACTTGGTCATTTGAGAATCAAGCATTTGAGCAGAGCACAGAGTGTTGAGAACCGAGTGATAATTGAGCCCCTAAGTTCGCAAGAGATAGAATATAGTGTAGAGATGATGACGACCACTAAGGATGGGTTGGGAATTGAAGAGGGAACTACCGGCAAGGCTGCGCAGACCCCCATGGTGCAGGATGTTCCTGAGGGCATTGGGGTGGTCATAGAAATCCCCAAATCACCATGGACACCGC
Source organism: Pinus taeda (assembly GCA_000404065.3). NCBI lineage: Eukaryota > Viridiplantae > Streptophyta > Pinopsida > Pinales > Pinaceae > Pinus > Pinus taeda. The sequence goes on along the minus strand of APFE030073325.1, from coordinate 104,145 downwards.
GGCTGAAGAAGGATAAACAGGCAATGGATCTAGTACACATGTCCCCAAGGAATCTGCAGCACAACAAATTATCAATGACAGAAAAAGGGTAGGTAGTCATAATTGAAATAGATGAGGAAGAAGAAGACTTGCAAGCCCTGATCACTGCCACAAAAGAAGAAGAAGACGTGGAGGAGGATATCCAACCATTTTGCTCTGCAGCAAAATGGCTCGCGTATGTCTCTCCATGGAAAGGGAAGACCAAATTACCAAAGGATCTGGATGCAACAAAGATTTCATTCCACACCCCACTCCTCCCCGGTGGCATTGTATTTGAGGGCACGCACCTAGGCCGCATGCCCGCCATGAAATTTGAAGACTGGGACCTCACTAATAGCAAAAAGTTCCCACACATAGAGACAGTGAATCTGATGAAACAGAATACTGAAGGGGGCAGTGATAACACTAGAGCCACGAAAATGGTTACGCGGTGTGGAAAAGGCCAAGTTTCTGCACTTATTATGGATTCCACATTTCCATTGTGCACCCATCGCCATTTTCGTCATCAACAACTACTTTTCCTGGTGCATGATGGGTATTTATGGCTAGAGGAGCCTATTCCCATCATGGCATACCTCATCCACAATATTTCTCAACTTCCCTATAAGGGAGAGGACCCCATGACTATAGCCAGAAAAAGTAGCGATTTGGCTCTTGCAGAAGCCATGAAAGCGAAATATAAGCTGGAGAAAAAGAAGAGGGCCTATGCCATCTCCAACATCAAGGACAAGGGGGTGCACATCTCAACTCAACTCTTGGCGAGTAAAGTGATGAGAAAATGTCACACTGATGAGGTGTCAGCACTGGTGGTCACGTTGGCCGAGCAGTGTGCAGAGGGGGGTCTAAGTCAACTGGGCCAAATTCCTCTGCAAGAAATTTTTGTTAAACTGTCGTGAAGCCCAGGAGCAAGGTGAGACCTTCCAATATGCATGGTTATTCTTATCCATATTTCTGGTAGTGTCAGAACAGTTAGAGATAGTCAGTTCCCAATATTGACCAAGACTTACCAGAGGTCGCGAAGTACGCTTCGCTCTGGGCTCCCAAGGATGTGAAACAGATTCGCGATGCAAAAAATTTCTGGGTGCTCATGGAGGCAAGCATCTGAATGTGGATCAACAAGAGGTCGTTCCTATCACCTACGGTGCACAATAGTCTACAAAATTTTGCAGACTTCAAGGCAGATATGCACAACATTTATATCAGGGTGCGAAAGGACCCGACAAAGCAGTGGAAAAAGCTACCATTTTTAGCCACTGATGAAGCAATCTTCACTGTATTAGAGACATGGCCTCCTGAATGGCGCACCCCAGATTTGGCAGAACTGGAGAAATCGATAGCATAGAAAAAGAAGGATGATGCCAAACTGTGTGTCACCCAACTGGCCGTGAGAAGGCGGAATGAAAGAGCGACAGCTGAGGTAAGCGCAATACACGAAGTGGCACAGGAAGTCACAGAGTAGAAGAAGGCCACAGAAGCAGCAGTAGCAGCGCAGACAGCAGAGGCAGCAACGGTACAGGAAGAGGAGGGCCAAGCAACGTCCTTAGGGCAGGAGGTAGAGGACACAGAAATAGCAGAAGGGAGAACAAACCCAGGGACCACATCCACACAACTCAAATGGTAGTGCATCGTGGAGATATTGGACCTAAGAAAGAAGGTCAAGGCCTCGAAGCTGGCCATTGACCTGATCACCTTAACCGAAGGTGATCTCCATGACATCGGCAAGACGGTTTGCGATGTCATCAGTGAAGTGCTTCAAAAGTTTATGATGAGCACCAGACTGTGTTAGGGGTCCTCAGGGTGCAGCTACAAGAGTTACAGGTGTGGCCCCCTCAGGAAGGTACCTTTTCAACCCACGTCGCAGCAGGCGCTTTAGTAGTATAATAGATGTTGTGCACAAGGATGGCAAACACAATAGTGTTGCCAGAGGGAGCTCCAGTGTTACCAAATGCGATGGATTGAATGTCACTTAAATTGATGAAAGACATCGACCTTAACCTAGCTACCCTTCCTCGGGAAATGCTATATCAGTTACAGGAAGGGATAATGGCAGAGCTGCAGGCCAGGGAGAGCCACATGATCCAGGTTCTCAGTGAGCAAACAATTAATATAGAAAAGCTCTGCTTGCAACGCAACGAGTTGGTGTCGCATAATCAACAGTTGGTGAATATGGTAGACAATGGTTGCTGACACATCTTAGAGCTAGACATCGTGGCAAATCTACCAATAGAAGTTCAGATCCATGGTTTGGCAAGTGGAGTCCATTATTGCGAGAGAAGAGACGAAAAGGGTGGAACTCGAGTTGAATCTCCATATCGCCGAGCTACAGCTGAAGGCGCAACCTTCCACTCCCCAAGAAATCACAGAACAACACGCCAACACTATTGTAGCAGGGTTGGAAGATATTGGAGGTGCAGTGCGTGACTATACGAATATGTTGGAATAGGCACTAAAGGCCCCGATGACATTGCAGGAGGATCCCAACATCCAGCGGTTGGAGACAAAGGCTCATGAACTCCAGTAGTAGTACGACAACATCAAAGGGACTGCACAGACAATTGTCCTAACTCAGTGGCTTGCGAGGATGTAGCAAGCCAAGGCGTTAAAGGAGCAGGTGGATGTGGCGTGCCACAAGGAAGCAATTCTCAAAGCGCGCGTCCAGCCATGGATTGACGAAGCCTTCACAAGCACAGATTTAGGGGATGCATGGACAAATACAGGGCAACACACTGGCATCAGAGGTCTGAGAAGAGAGAATGCAACAGTTTCAGCAAGCAATAGCTCAATGTGTTGCAGACATCAACACCATACGGGAATAGTTGGAGGGACTCCATGCCAAGATCGCCGCATCGACAGAGTGACTCAAGGGCCAGTCACGATGTTTGTGTTGGGGGCCTGTTGGGCATGGAATCCCCCCACAGCATGGTTTGGGGCTCAAAGCCCAAGTTTCGAGTAATATTCTTGTAAATACTTTGCAAATTGTGGGCGTGGAGTGCAAATTTTATGTTAGAGTCATAGGGTTGTCCGACCTAAGTTTTGAATGTAGTGTCAGCCTACCCTAGTCTACAAACCATCGGATTGTATAAATAGAGTGAGGCTCTAAGTTGTAAAATAATGAAAAAAGGGGATGGAATCTGATGAATAGAATAAGATAGCGATCAAAGAGAAAGAGTCTAACTATCTTGGGTCGTAGTAATAGGAAGGGGCTTTACAGCTGAGTGTGCAGAGGCCTAGTAGAGTTCATAGCTGAGTGCATGGAACACTGCAGCTGAGTGCATGGACCATTGCAGCTGAGTGCGCAGGGCAAAGTTGAGTTTGTAACTGAGGAGGAAGAATAATAGAAAGAAGTTTTATCTGAATTTCGTGTATTTGTTCTTATGTTATTACATGTTTGATATCAATTGCAATTATATTTTTTATTTGTTGTACACCTTTGTATGAATGGTGAATATTGTTAAGTATAACTGAAAGCATACATATAAGCTAAGTTAATCAACTAATATCGGGTTACTAATAAAGGCCTTGGGTAATAATAGTGTTCGGCCCCTGAGTAGGGCTGCATGAAGACAACATCATAGGCTGCAAGGAGCTGATAAGTGCATGTAGTGACATGCGCGCAAGGTCAAACCGCGGACCACTTGGAACCCATAAGACATCCCCAGGGTGCGGAAACGTGGTTCTAGCACCCTCCCATACTACTTTGGGTGAGACCTCAGTCCACGCTAAGTGGACTATTGCCAAAAGGGCCAATAGTACCGGGATTTGTTTAGCTAAATCATCTCCAAACCTGGGTCAAGCCCCAACAAGCCAACACTTCACTAATGATAGCAAAGGTTTGACTAGAACTCCTAGGTGGAGTAGCTAAAATGTAGAGAATGAATATATTCATGGCACCACATGTAGTGTGAGGGAAAGGATGGAAGAACACACACACACACACACATACTACTAAAAGAGGGAAGAAGAATAATGGAGTTTCCACTTAGTCTTAGGGAAAATAGAGAAATCCCTGAGGAAGAGAAAAGATGGTAAAATAAGAAGGAAATGGACCATATTAATTAGGGCACTACGATCTTAGCGATGATACCCTAGGGATATAGGTGACTAGGTTAATTCATTTGAAATTCAGATTAGGTTCTACAAGTTGACAAAGGAAATTAGACCAACAAACAAGGATTAATTAAATAATAATTCTTTTAGTGAGTTAGAATCCCTAGTGCTTATCAAGGAAAGAGAAGAAGGAACAAAACTTACTTGGAATTGAATGCAGTATATGATGAATTTGAATGGGCTGAAGTGGAGAGTTGTGATAGTCTTTCAAGTGTGATCCATTTCTTTGAATGAGTTACACACTTAACACCAATTCCATACAAGAGAATAATTTCCTTGATTTATAATACAAAGTGATACATACATACATACATATAACAGCCACAAAGGTGGAAAGATATCAATAGCTAACATGAGTGTCTAATTAAAAGAGGTTCAATAATTGAATACTTTAACATAATTTACAAATAGGAATGGAAGGGTGTAAATAGACAAAAAAGAAATCTTAAGGCATAAAAGAATAAATTAGCCATTATCACACCCAATTTGTAATTAAATATTATATCATGCCTTTTGAATGTGCCATGGGTTTGGTATAATGATATTGTTTGAAGTCTAAAGTGAGCCTCTATTACACAACTTCTAGTTTGATAGTCACAATATTTTAACTAAACCTTTGATATGATTAGTACTAAAAAATAAATATGATTTATGAGTTTTCACCCAAATTGACTCTGTAATTAGCAAGTCACAAATGGATTTGGTAGGCTATGTTTAGAATTAAAGAAATGAAACTGACATGGGCCTAGGTTGGAAGTTTGTGCATCTAGATCCATGAAATTAGGAAATGCACAAAAATGATGTCTCAAGGGTTAAAATGAATCAAACTAGAAACCATGGACTATATGCCAAAGAGGACCATGAATAAATGGAATCCACCCTAGACATCTCAATAAGGTCCCACATTTAAACTAAGGTGAAAAAAACTTTAAAAAAATTATCCGTCACACTAAAACAAAAATTAAGAGCAATTGTATTATCCTGGGATCAATTATATATGAATGTGACACATGAATATACATATGAATGTGACACATGAATATATTAGATATGACATTTTCATATATATATATATGAAGCTCATTCATAGTTTTGAATTAACACAAAACTTTATCGAAGTATTCAATTTAAATAGAATAACGCTAAATAGTCCAAAGTGGGTTTAAAGAATGATATGATTTGATTAATTCAATATTGCAAATGTTTGTTGGTCGAGTGGTGGGTTTACTTGTTCTCTTCCTCCCACCAAGGTATCTCCTAGATTCCTACTCTGGGTTTACTTGTTCTCTTCCTCCCCACCAAGGTTTATCTCCTAGATTCCTTAATAGGAGGTTGTTTTAGGAAAAAAGGTTAAGGACAGTTTTACCATTTTTGGAATGAAGGGTCATTTGAAAAACAATTCCTTAATAGGTGGCTGTTTAAGGAAAAACAAACTATTTTAATATTAGGAAAAAAAGGAGAGTTTTACCATTTTTGGAATGAAGGGTTATTTCAAAAAACAATTAAGGGTTATTGCTGTTATTAAGGAAAATAACAGCAATGGAAGACAACAGTGTGTGTAAGCAAAGGTTAAGCACGTGGAGATATGAATGGCAATACATAGTATTACATGACATAGGAGGGAGGAGAGATATGAATGTGAATACATAGTATTACATGACATATCTTGAACGAGTCAACTCATCACGTTGTGGGAAACAATTCTTATAACTAAAAGTGGGCCCTTCCTACATATTTGGAAGAGTGCATATTGATAATTTTAATGCATAGTTGTAAAGTTGTGATAATAATATTATAAATGTTATGCCTGCAATATGGGAAAATACTATTTTTGAATGTTAAGGATGTCTCCCTTTATGTCTTGTAATTAGTTGTTTCGTTACGTTGTCTTACACGTAATGAATATACTTTGGGCTTTCTATGTTGCAACTTGCCTCAATTGTCATAAAATATATATTAATAATGAAACCCGTGCTTTTATCATCTAAGGAGCGTTGCAACTCTTCTGATATGTGCAAACGGCACATTATTTGTTATATTCTACTACGCACAGTGAACATTTTAATTGATAGTTGTCTTCATGTGTATGTTTTTATTTTTATTTTCAAGTATTTTAATGAGTTGATTCTTTTAAATTTCATAGATGATTTCATAATGTTTTATTAGATGGATTAAGTGTTTGCTAGTATATGATATATGTTTTATTTTTTGGAAGTGTTTTGCTATTATATTGTATGGGTTTTATATTTTACAATATGGAAAAGTTTAGTGTAATTTAGTTGTTAAATTAGCAGTGAAGATAACTATTTTGGTTGTTAACAATGAATGGCAGGTTGACTTATTACTATTATTCAAGGAAAATCACACCACTTCGAGTAATCTGTTAGTGGTCCGTAACGGGACGGCTTTCACACCTGCCAATGCCTCAGGGTCTTGGGTCATTAACGTATTTCCTTATTGCTGAGGAAAAAGAGCTCTTAGCTAAGCATAAGGGGTTTTAGGGGATACTCCTCACCCAATCTTATGTGTCTTATTGTGTGGAATATGTGTTTATTTTCATATATATATATATAGCAAATTGATTATGAAAATATGATTCAGTGTGTAGAATAGATGATGATTGGGTATATTGGGGAAAATTCTAACCATGTTAAGACTTGATATGACTTAAGCCATTTTAAAAGCTTAAATGTCTTAAATCATGGTTTCTCAAACCACATCTTTGAAAAACTCAAACAACTTAACAAACAAAAAAATAAATGAAAATTTTATTAATATAATTTTATGATTTTACCTCCTCTCATAATGTCATAAAACTTCCCCACTACCAACTTAAATTACCTGTATTCCAAAGGAATTAATTGAATAATAAAATATTTCAATAATATCAAGATGGTTGATATAAACATGACTCAATGCCATATTCAAATCTACTTCATTATTAAGTAAAAAAGTTAGTTTTATATATATATATATATAAATAATACTTATATATAGTGTGTGTAATTTTCACCGAATCAAATACTTAATTGAAAACATAAATTCATATTAATATTTTTTAATATGATTTTATATATAATATACGTTACATATTTTAATTTTATATTAATATTTCTGAAAAAATTGAAATATATATTTTTAAATTTTGAAAATATTTAATAGGAAAATTAAATATATGATAATTATTTTTTGTTTATATGGTAAGTTATATATTGTGATGTTTTATTAAATTTTATTTTAAAGAGCATATTATTGTTACTTATTATAATTATCTTTTAAATTAGTTATTGTTGAGTATTTTTTAAATCTAAACATTACACTTGCTTTAAGATCAAACCAACATCTTAGTATGAATTCCCTTCTATAATTCTGAAATCAGTTAGGAAGCTTTAGAAATAAAAAACATCATTATTGAGCACCATTTTAAATCTAAACATGTAATTTTCTTTTATCAAACCAAAATCTTAGCATGAGTTATTTTCTACAATTCTTAAATCATTTGGGAATTTTTGGAAATTGAAAAACATCCTAATAATTTGATTAGAGAAGAGGAATAAGATTAGGCAAGCCTAGAATCATGTCATTGTCTTGACCTAGTTTCTTCCATTCTTGTCCCCCATGCTTTTTAATCTTTCTAACCTATTTCATTTCTAAGTTTGTCCTCCCTTTATCGCCTTTTATTTATTTATCATCCTTCTCCCCCTTTCTCCTATTTCTTATTATTTTGGTGATATTTTCATCTTCCTTCTTCTCTCATTTCCACTCTCATTTCCACTGCTCAACTTTCTCATTGCATATTAGATCAATTCATAATCTTAACTCTTTTTAATATTATTACTTTGATGAGATTGTTAATCTTGATACCATGGCTTCTTTGGAAGGTGTGTCATCCTCCCAAATGTCTCATCCTTGTAATGGAATGACAAAGGTTAGTTGTTGAGCACGTGGTGGTTTATAGTGGGCTCGTAGATTAAAATTGGCAGTTATGGTGATTGAAAGGTAGTGGTATGAGATTTGTGTGAGCAAGGGTGAGAACAACTCCTCACCCTCCTTTAATTGTGTTATACTGGTGATATTTCATTCTTGTTTTCACTTACAGGAGTGGCATAGTAAGATTTGTTGTCTTCAAGTGTGTACCTAGTTATGCTTTATTATTCTGGAGAGTCTATTAAATCATGTCAAGGTCTTCATCCTTCAATTGCTGGTTCGGTGTCATGATTTTGGCAAGTCTGTTATTTTAATTTATTTTCCTGGTTTCTTGAGGGTAGATTCTCAATTAATTTGCTTGCTAGGATCTTTGAGGGTGATTTTTCAATCACTGAGAGTGAATGCATCTATTTGGGTAATTTTGAACTATTCTCTTTGCTCTTTGTTTCAAAATATTTTATTGTCTATGCTTATTATTCTGCGTCCTACTATAATTGTACAATTGTAATTTGGTTGAATATTGTCATAGATCCTTTACATTAAGTCTACACATAAAGGATTTTCATTGTTTGTTTATGGATTATGCCACGTTTCTGAGTTTTGGGGAGCATGATAATTTGCTAGAATTCACTTTTATTGTGTGGTATTTGGGGGATGATTTAGTAGTTCTCAGGTCAGGAGCTCAGGGTTTTGTATCTCATCATTTTCTTTTCTTTATAGGCATATCTTCTTTTAGTCCTCGTTCCCAATTTTCCTTTGTTGTTGTGCTCATGCCTCCTACGAAGAGAATGCACAGTAGGAGGGTGTCGGGGCAATGTAGGATATAAAATGGGCCATCCTTTTTCCTATGACTCTATTGCTACCTTCTTTGGTGTTGTTCCTCTTGAAGTAAGGAAGGAAATTTTACTACTGGAAAGTAAAGAGGCAGGGGATCAACCTTAATATCACTTTGATTTTAAGTTGGTGGGGGAGGATACAAAATGGGTTCCTAATCTTGGAAGATTCAGGAAGAGAAGGCTTCATTTTATGAATTCATTGGTTGTACACCAACAAATGACTACCCCATTGTGTCTGATTTTCAAAGACAAACAAGTGGAGACTTATAATATATTCTCCTATTGGAGGATATCAAAATTATGCTTCGTAATCAAATTTTCTGCTTGGATAATGTGGAATCTTGCTTGGCCAGTGTAAAAGGATTGTTTGTGAGTGATTTTGCCTCTAGTGACCTCATAGATCCTTCGACTGATAATGTGTAGGCTCCTACTATAATTTCTTCTGATCAAGATTAGGGATGGTGGTTTTCATTAAATTTTGTTATAAATTTTGGCATACATCCATCATGTATATATTTTATATGGTGGTCCTCATTAGGTTTTGGATCTGAGGCAAAATGCTCTGGAATATTTTTCTAGTTGACAATTTGGTGCATTATAGAAAAATTTCTAGTTCCTTGCTACATTATGGATATTTCAATGGAATAATCGGATTTTGTCATTTTTGTGTACTCTAGAGGGACTTTTATTATGGGCATTATGTTTTTGTTTTGGACATGGGTAGTTATGGACATTATTATTATGCTAGTGACATTGTTTTAGTGCTTTTCTATGGGTTGTTATCCTACTCTTGTTTTTGGGGTGTTATCCTTCTATTGCTTTTGGGGAAAACTCCGTGTTTTGATGCACATTGTTATTTTATGGGTTGTTGATGGCTCGCATGCACTTTACTAAATAGTTCAGCTCAACTCTCTTATGCTATGAATTTTGGATTGGTGTCCCTCTATCTAGTTATGCGTGTATTAATTATAAGGAACATTGTTGGTTTTATTTCGTTGAAGGCATAACACAGTGCTTCTGTTTTTGAAACTATTTATATTTATCACCTCCTCTTGGTATTGAATCTTTGGCCCTACATGGGTTGACTAAGGCATGTTGTATTCCCTTATGGCTCTGGGCAACTTAAAGATACTTCTTGTTGGTGTTTGGGGTAGAGGTATTGTTGTTTTTCTTCAGAAGAAGTTGTTGTGAAGGAGTGAAGTCAGGTCTCGGGAGTGAGTCATATTTCATGTTGGTTGGTTCTCCTTTCAGGCTTGTTGTTTCTCCCTTTTTGTTTGTGGTTATCGTGGTAGCATGTTTTATTAGATTTAATGTATTGATGATAAAGCTGACATGTAATCAACCTATGCATATTATATAATATTGGCAATTGTTGAACTGAGGAGCATATTTTGCTATGGATATTTATGTATTGTGGGTGATTAGGGTTTTCATCTTCTTTTGTATTTTTTGGGGGATATGGAAATGATTGATATGCAATCTTTTTTATATAGAATGCAACCGGTGCAATTCACACAAAAAAAACAAAAAAATAAAAAACTCTTTCTAATATTATTGTTGTTTATTACCCTTTTATTACTATTAATATTTATTATCCCTTATTATTTTTAATAATTATTTTATATTTAAATCTCCCATTCCCTTTTAATAATTCATATTTGAAATTTCGATTATCTATTTCTCTCCATTTCTTCCTCATAATAACTAATCTCCCTTTCTTTTTACCTTTTTTGACCCTCAAATTCCCTAGCGTTTACTTCCTTACCCTTATCCTATTTACTTCCCTCTCCATGCTTGTTTGAATGATAAAAATATTTCTTGTCACTAATGATTGGTGTAATGTCTACTTCGAATGTTGGAAGTTTCAAAAACAAAAATACATTTTTGTTCCAAAATTCTCTGCCAATTATTATTTATGTTCAAATAGTTTATTAGAAAAATGAAATAGAGAGTATTGGAGGATAAAAGGAAATGGTTTCAGAGTGTAGATAAGTATGTTGTTTTTATTGTTGTTTCTAGTTATTGGAAAATAGTGAAGTACATGTTGAGAGGTAACTAGGATGGATTATGGTTAACATTAAACCTTACAATCCACTCTTTCCCTACATGGATGGATGTAATAATGGGTTATAAAAGTGTATTAGACCAAACTCATGGTTATGTCATGAGTATGGGTAAAAACATTACAATTATAGTTGAATACCTTTTAAACTTTAGGATTTTTATCTCATTACACCAATCATTTCAAAAACTCTAGGATTAGCAAATTTTATTTCACCATCATTTCAATGAGTGGTTAATTGAACCACTTTTAAAAGGATCCATCGTTATTTTATTTAACCATGTTTGTGGTTATCCACTACTTAAGAGGTAAATCATTCTCCATTCTTACTATAGAAGATAACTAAGGGCTTGATTAAGAATAAGGATTTCGTGGAACAATTAATTGGGGAGAAATTTGATGAGGTTTAGGATAAATTGTCCCATAGTACTTTATAAATGCTATATTATGACAATGATGTTAAATAAACCATACTTGTTATGCTTTAAATAATTTTATAGGAAAACGCTAAAGAAAATAATGCATTCCCATGTCCCAAAAAACTCCTTCATTTTGATACTCTAAAGGAAGAAAAAAATTATGTTCAATTACCATACAAAGGTTTGTGTTAAGGAAAATTGGTTAAAGGAAATCTTAATTTTTGGACCTTATTGTCGGAACCTAAGGAATTGTTGGTTCAACACACCTCTAGATATTTTTGAGAAAGTAAGTCAAAGGATCAACTCATACAAGATATATAGTTGAGTGATGGTCTAGTAGAGCATTTGATTAAATGGTTGATGGGTTGGTTGAGTAACTTACTAGTGGATAGTTTGCTCAGTGGTCAACTAGCGAGACCATTGATTGAGTTTGGAGGAATCAATTGGATGACCAAGTTGACTTAGGTAGTCAATTAGCCAAAAAAAAAATGGTTGAATAGAATAGTAAACTAACCAATGAAACAAAATAGATTTCATGGAAATAGTTGAAATTGTTGATGCTCAGTTGTGGATTGAATCTTCCACAATTCAATGAAGTTGGTTAGATTTGGAAATTATATATAAATTACCATATGGGTCAAATTTAACAAGTGAATTGAATCATGCATTTTGATGTTCTGGTCACAGTGCATTGTGCTTACATGTTATAACAATGTCTTTCAACATCATCTATCATCTTAGAGGATAATTACTCTTCTACCTATTTCTTTAGATTTATTTTATGTTATTTATTGTCAAGTTCCATCTATCTCTAACATGGTATGAAAGCCAATGGTTTTGACCTAGCCCTATTATCTTCAAATCATGATAAGTTAGATCTTAAAGTGATTGACTCTAGTCTTATTGATTTGTTGACTAGAACTTGTTATTGAACAAATTACGTCTATTAAAAATCTGAAGATGGCTTCTGAGATTGACCATGGCATTTGGAGTGGATATAATTATGTTAGTTGGTAACCAATCATGGAAACCATATTAAAGAGAAAATCCTTTAGAAATATATAAAGACCTCTATTCCAAATTTGAAGAATGACTAGATGAAGTTTATCATTGATGGAAAGATATATGAGGTCATGGAGGTCATTATAACCTATATTTCTCGACAAATTCATTTCAATATGAGTGGGATAAACTATCCTCATGAGGTATAGAAGAAACTAAAATCATTATTTGAAAAGTCGAGAAACGAAATGTTATGCAACTAGAAAAAGAGTTGATCTGTCTTGATAACCGTTCCTTTTAAAGGATTGAGGAATATCTAGCTTGTATCAAAGAGCTACAATTGAAGTTGGATGCATGTGGAAATAACGTTCCAAAGAATGATGAATATATCATTAATCTAGTCGTAATGAATTAAGAATACCTTATGAGGTGTTATGTTCCTCATTTTGCACCAACTAGAGATCACGCAAGGAAGATCATGGTAAGGATTACACCTTTGAAACCTTCTATAATTTGTTGGTTAAGGACTAATAGAGATTACTTGATGAAGGAATGCTTTGCAGTAAACATTGGGTTTACTTTCTCAAAGGAAAGGGCAAGCCAAATTAGAAGGAGAGAGGGATTGAGATGGAACACTTCAATCAAAAACTTAAAGAGAAGGGAAATGGTTGGGTGCCAATTAGGAAGAATCAAAAGAACAAAACATGTCACTATTATGGAACGTTGAGACGTGCAAAGAAAACCTATTAGAAAAAGTGTGAAGATTTAGAGGAGAAGGTTAGACAACTCAAAGGAAGCATGTTAGCTGAAAGGTTTCTCAGTTGGTAGCTAACAACTTCACCTTCTTAATCAGAACTCAAGTATTCCATGCTCACATTATCTAGAATGAATGGGTAGTCAATTCTAGTATCACTCATCATATGGTGAAACATTCCACTTTATTTTCCTCCTTGGATAAGGCCAGTGAGTAAAATATTTATCTAGTAGATGATTTATATTATGTATCTAGATCAAAATAATGCAAAAAAATAAGAGAATATAGATCAACGACTTGATAATAAACCACTTGGGAAACCTCCTTTTTTATATCATATAAATGAACAATTCTTGGGTGATTCAAATGAAAAGACCTCCTTGGTATATATATAGGAATCTATAAGGTCAAAATATAATTAGGGCCTACATAATAATAATAATGTAAGGGCACAACAATAAATATATAGGGACTACATTAGTATTAGAGTAACCTAACAATTTTTCTCTTGACATTGATGGTCCCAATATGTACCTTATCAACATGGTATAATTGTGAATGCCTATCATGTGCCTAGTTTGGGTGAAAATATATTGTTGGTTTCTTAAACGAAATTGACTAATAAATTTGTTGAATTTGCCTAAATCAATTATTTATTAGAGATATGAGGAAATACAAGTCAAATTTCACTAAATTTGTTCTCGGCTCAAGGGATGGACTATATAAGTTTATGACGTATATCAACTAGATGTTGAGCTAACTACTTTTATTACATAAATTGATGAATATAGAAAACTTTGACATGAATAAATTGGACACCTAAATTTGCAAACTCTGAACATAATGGCAACAAAGATTGTGCTAAATATGGTTATTGGATTATCAAAGGTTCTTCCACATGATGGAGTCTATAAGGGATGTGTGTTATGCAACCATCACCAGACACCTTTTGACTATAGAAATGCATGGCACATGTAGAAACAATTGTAGCTTGTTCACATTGACCTTTGCTACATTAATAAGCCCTCATTGATAGGTGCAAAGTATGTTAATCTATCTAAATTTACTTGGATTTATTGCTTGAAAAATAAGAGTCATGTCTTTAAAAGATTCATGGACTTTAGAGCATTGGATGAAAAGTAGTATGGTTGACCCATCAAATGTCTGAGATCAGATAATAGAGGAGAGTATATGAATCGACCATTTGAAGAATAACTCATTAGGTTAGTTATCTCTTGGTAAAGGTTTGTCCCTCATATTCCTCAACAAAATGTTGTGGAAGAACATAAGAAACAAATCGTAGTTGAAATGGATTGATGTCTCTTGCAAGCCAATGATTTACCTCCAAGAAGAACAAATGCACTCCCACATATAAGTGTTGATTAGAAAACTTCCATAGAGCCCACCTTACCTCTGGTTTGTTCTTACAACCATGAACCCATAAAGATTCCCCACACAATATTCTCCGAGAATAGGTAGTGTGATGCTACAATCACGCTCACACACCTCATCATCCTTCTTTAGGAGGAAGACAATGAGTATGAGAGACTTGGTGTGGGTTTCTCAAATAGAGTGCATTCATGGGTTGTGCTCGTGGGTTGTGCTTGTCAATGTGGGAGGAAGACAGGTAACCAAGAGAGGAATGACACGGATTTGCGGGGAAAGATGTAGGTTATGCTATTCAACCCAAGAAGAACAAAGTCAAGCTAACAAGCACAATGTTAGATGCATCTACCATTGATTTGAATCACAATTTGAAATTAATTGCACAATTAATTTATTTAATTGAAATCTATAATAAAATTTCAAAATTATTATTTACCAATCAAATATGTATAACAATAATAATAATAAAACAAATTAATGAATAATAATGAAAAATACAACTCTATTACTATAATCCTATTTGAATATTGGCTAATAAAATCCCATTTTCAAAGTATAAACATCTCTACCCTTATAATAAAAATAAAATTAATTAATTAATTGATGGTTAAACTGAGTGAAAAAAATGAAAAAACAATGAACCAATTATTAATAAACCACTGAAATAGTCAAAAGTGAGGTTAGACAAATTATATCGTTCGGTGAACTCAATTTTGAAAGAGGAGTATAAGAAATTGCTATCCAGATTTGATGAGCCTAAGCTTCTCCACAACACTTCCACATTATTTTAATACAACATTGTAAAGTTTTTGCACTTCAAGATATGAATCTGGATACGTATAATAAAACTAAGTAACTCAGACAAAATAACAAAATAACTGAGACAAAATGAGACAATAACTAAATAACTGAGACAAAATTAGACACGAGGGATATGCAGTCATTCGTCAGGATCGAAAAGGGTCAACTCTGAAATCCTGAGAAATAAACGTTATACATATAAAGATAACCATCATAAATTACTTGCAGAGTTTTGTTTTCCCTTCACGTCGTTATGTATGCGATTTGGATGCGTGTTTGCGTTCATTGTGCTTGAAATTGCCGTTCAATCCACTGCAAAAATACCAACATTCAGGCAATTGCCGTGAGTAAGATGATTTAATGCTTTTCTGAGCTTTTGGTTCATGTTCACAAATGTCATGGTGAATTATTCATTTTTTTCTGTGGTTTTTATTTTCCTAATCTTGGCTTGGCAATGAAGCCCACTGTTCCCTGTGATGTGTGTTGACAGTTTATGTAATTTTGTTTCTGGTAGGGGAGGAAGAAGTGTGTGGGTGAAAAGAATGCAGACGTGGTGCTGCAAACGACCCTGCAGAACCAGATCAAGACGCTGCAGGAGAAGCTTGACAAACTGCGAAAAAACTCGGAATTCAGAGAGAATGAGCTGAAGAAATGCAGCAACTTCGGTCGTCAGGCCATGATTATCCAGAGAAGATTGGACAAGCTGCGAAAAAGTTCCAAGGATCAGTCGTACAGTGAAGATGCTGACAAGGCCCTCCAGCAGAGGGTGGAGAAACTTCTTCTGGCTGCTTGTTCCACTTCACAATCAGTAGGTTCTCATCTGCTGCTTCTTTCATATAACCAGTTTTGCATGGACTCTGTAATGAAATTTAAGGCCAGTTCTAAGTTTTGCAATTTCCTGCATTCTTCTGTATGCTTTGTGTAACCCATTCTCAAAGTCGTAGCCAGGTATGAATTTAGTAGTTAGTGGCAAAGGTATGAATTTAGTAGTTAGGTGGCAATATATTAATGTAGATTGCAGATTTTGAGAATATTTCAAAATATCTATAAATTCTAAGAATATCTATATTCTCAAAATATCTATAAATTCTAAGAATATCTCAAATTTTGGGGAGTTACTTGAAAAGTTAATTGTTTGACCCCTCCCTTATCTGTTTTGCATGAACTTTGTAATGAAATTTAAGCCCAGTTCCAGATTTTGGCAATTTCCTTCATTCCTCTGTATGCTTTGTGTAACCATTAGTAAAGCTTAGCCTTATATGACTTTAGTAGTTATGTGGCCCCATACTAATCTAGATTGTAGATTCTGAAAATATCCCAAAATCTGAAGAGTCACCAGATCAATTGTTTAACCAGTTTCCTACCATCAGATTTGGGGATACCTGCAATCAACATAAGTTCACGTGTTAAGTAGAGGGTATATTTCAGTCACTGGTTATGGTCAAGATGATAATATGATTTATGATTTACAGGAAAGTGATAAGGAGGATAATTATGTTTCTGGTGGTCGGAAAGGAAGTCTTAATGAAGCACAACAGCTTGCAGAGTACATCTTGAGATGCAAGAGAACATCAAGGACAAAAGCTTCTCTGGTCAATCAACGAAATCAGCCTCTCGATGTAAGTGGAATACGAAAATTCCTGCCTGATGTTCCAAGTTTGTTTGTTCTGTGATCACCTCCTGTTAGGACCTGGGGTTGAGGGGCCAACTTTTAAAAAGTTTGTATGCTATTGTATATAAAAAGTTTCTCAGGTTTAGCTATGCCATTAGCTGTCCCTTTCATTATGTTTGCATCTTTCAGTAATGATTGTTTTCAACCTATGCCACTGGCTGTCCTTTTCAATATGTTTGCATCTTTCGGTTATGATTGTTGTGCACTCTTTTTTCGAAAATGGATTGTTCAATATCAATGATACAGAGTCACCCCTCCCTACATAAGCAAGAAGAGCTACCATACCTGATTTAGCTCTGGTCTAAAAGTTGAAAGTTGAAACTTCTCAGTATACCTTAGCGTCTAATCTTATACATGGGATTGGACTAAACTATGTTCATTCAATGTCAACGAGACAAACTGAAGCTAGTGCTGACCGGTCAACAGGTGACTCTGCTCAGGAAGAGGCTTGACTCTCTGTCAATGGGTGTCAACCAGAGCAGAGAAGTTCCAGGCAAGATACGGAAGGATTATAGATCTTTGCTCAGCAGCACTGGGAATTGCAGTTCTAGAAGAACAGATGCAGCTGGAAAAGCAGAACAGGCATGTAAACTCCATTGTTGACTGCATCAGAAGTATGGTAATCTTTTTCATCATTTCGTTTTCCCTAATTCCAAGTTTGGCTTGACTGGTTTTCTTGGTTGGACAATGTTAACAGGGGGCATCTCGAGAGAACAAGCTCTGCTCAAAACGGTTCAAGGACACCATCAAGAAGATTGCTGAGCAAGTCCACGCAGAGACAGAGCAATGGTTTCAAGTGCAAGAGCTATTACATCATGTTCGTGAAGAAATGGAAGATTTGCAAAAATCAAGAAACTTTTGGGAAGATCACACCCTTCATGCTGTTGAGAAGGTTGCAACCTTGCAAATACTCACCTTCTTCATATTCTTTTATCAAAATTGTTTATCTGAAGATTTTTCTTTATGCTTATCTTTCAAATTTTAAACTAGTTTTTCAAAATGATTGCTTTTGGGTATCATCATTTAACCACCATGGCTGTAGTTTAAATTGTATGATATGATAGCTCTGGTAAGACTTTTGAGAACCTATTGATTAGTGGCCCCATATCAGTCCGTTAACGCCACTTCTTGTTACCCAAATCATTTGACAATAATGACCTTTTGTTGTTCTTGTCTCTGGCAATACAGATGCATGATTGGAGAAGAAGGGCGCGTCTGTCTGAGATCAAGATCTCAGAGTTACAATCAGAGGCTGCTCAACTCAGAAATGAAATAGAACTGGTGAGACATAGACATGCTATTGAGCAGACTAGATGGCTCGATGCCCACAGCAGATACAGAACAGAATTGTCAACTTCAAATTCAGCAAGGAGCTCAATAGAAATAAGCGATATGCATCTCGAGAGTTTGGATCATCAGGAGGCCTCTGTCACTGGTGCAGAAACAAGCAACCTACCTGCAAATGTAGATAAGGCAGCTTACCCAGATGAGGATGAAAATTGGAATGAAAAAAACCATAGTGAGACCAAATATATGAAGATGATTAAGCCAAAAATATCCAACGCAGCTCTAAAGTCTCGTGTATGTAGCCATAAGAACTCCATCAAATACGCTTCTAAGCTTTGTGAGCTTCATAGTAACCAGCAATCATGGAGTAAGCACCATCAACAAAAGGATTGTGTTACGGAGCAATTGCCACAGAAGAGAACTAAGAGAAGGATTCAAGCTGCCCATTCCAAGGAGAATATTCCGTTACAAAAGACAGAAATTAGAAATCCGAGGTCAATAGAATCTGGACAATCGTCGACCACGATCTTAGGAACTATGAATTAAAATGACAACAGGGTTTTCTGAGGTGTAAAAAGGGCCTCATTTTTTTTGTTATATGAATGAATGAAAGAAATTTTAAAGTCTATGAGATCAGAAAAATATGTATGAAAAATATTAAAAAAAAAAAAATCTATTTAGGAATGAATTTATAATTTATTTTATTTATATGAAAATAATTTTTAATTTTTTTTTTTCGGTATAAATTAGTTATTGATAGATCGTACTGTTAAGACATTTTTTGTAATGTTGTTGCTTCAAATTTATGATTAGTTTTATGTTTCACACAAGGGGTTGTGTTGGTAGACTGGATGTGTTGGTACGACTTGATCCTATAGTTATAGTGATCCAAATAGACCCTCTGACACATGAGCCTACCTTAGTTGTCAACTCCATCATTTAACAAGAAACAAAGGTAATTCATTAAAAAATAAGGTAAGAGTGAAGGAGGGTGAGGGGGAAGGAGGTAAAAGGACATGACTTTAGATTCAAGGTGAGCGCACCACCATCAAGCATTGTTTTTAGTTGTGGGGAAAGAGTATAGTATTGGATTATGTGGTAATCAATATGGATTATGGTTGACACTAACTCTAAGGTTAAATCAATGATGTGGAGGGACATAGTAGTAGGTCCTAAAATAGTGTTAGCATGCAATCATGTTTTTCTGAAAGGAACATGCAAGAACATTACATATTATGGTCAAATACTCATCAACCTTTACGTGTGAGTTTTTTTTCATGTTTGGACAAAAAACTTTGAATGTAACAAATTAGGTTTCATCATCATAACAATAAGCGGTTATTCAACTTTCTTGTATTTGGCAAGACCTATGATTATCTACTACTTAAAAGATATATCACTATCCATTCCCACTATAGAGAATATCTAGGCACTTGATTGAGACTAGGGTTTCTATGGATGGATATGTGGGGAGAAATTTCATGTGGTTTAGGATAGTGGGGACAGTAAATCGAAAGATTGATTCAAAAGGAGGAGGAGAAAGGTTAATTATGTTAAGTTATAGTTTGAGATGATGAAGCCAATGATGGGGGAAGATGTCATAATGGAGAAAATTTTACTATAGCAAGAAAAAACTCTAGTAGGTCAATTCCATGGAAGGAGGACATCAAACATATTGACGATCCAATCGATTTGTCAAACTTGGCATCCATGGCAAGGGTAAGCTGTAATTTTTTACATAGTGGATTGAGAGTATATAAACATTATGTTCGAGATTGGGAAAGATAAGGTAATAATTGGTCATGGAAATGGAATTGGGATAGCTCTATACTATCTTTGAAACCTTGGATTGCTTCCCTTAACCCAATAAAATAATCAAATGACATTTAACTACTTTAGTTCAAGTTTCCCTCCATAGAATTGGAATTATGGTCCAAGCACGCTCTCAAAATGATTTCCAACAAACTTGATAGGCTTTTGTTTATAGATAAAAAATAAAGAATCAGGTTAAAACTTTAGTTGCATACATCTATGTAGAGGTGATTCTAGGTGATGGTTGTCTAGATGGTTTGGATATAAAAATGGGGCCAAATGTATATAGACAATAAATGAACTATGTAAAGGTGCCCTTTAGTTGTTTTATATGTCATACTTAGAGATAAAAATTGTGCCAAGGGCATATAGACAAGAAATAGAATATGTAAAGATTTCTTTTAGATGATCTATATGCCATCTTTACAAACATTTAAGGAGAGGTTTTGCTAAAACAAGCATTACAAAGGAAGAATTCAATCAGGATGATGATGAGAAACATGAAGAAGATCCCACCACTCCTCATATAACTCTTGAACTAGATAAAGGAAATATTTCCCTTAAGTATTTTGGGAAAGGTGTCTTGTGATCATGATGTTGCAAAACCCACACTTATTATAGTTGAAATGATTTTGTAGGAAATATTGAGGGAAAATAGTATGTTCCCCTCTCCCAAAGAATCCCTTCATTTTGATTCTCTATAGTAAGCACAAATGATGTTTGGCTACCATAGTGAGGATTGTGTTGAGAAAAAATGGTCAAAGGAACCTTGATTTTTGGAGAATATATATATATATATATAAGATGGAAAGGAAAATTAGGGAGAAATAAATACAATGTTGTAGATTCAATTCCATTATTGATGAATATGGAAGGATTGGATTCCCAAGTTGATGTTGTCAAGGATAGATTAGATTACATACCTACATTTGGACCTTTACTAGTATGATGGTGTAGATAGAGACATTACGAAGGAATGAGGAGGCAAAACATAGAATTAGTAGAAGGTGAATTTCTAGTAAAAGAAGTCACATGGTTAAAAAGAAGCATTACCATTCATTATTAGATATTTTAATTTCAGACAGTTGAAGTGCTACAAAATCTTCAAATTGGGAAGTATTTTAGTAAAAGGAAAAAAGCATCATCATAGGTCAACCAAGAAGTAAATGAACATTGTTGAAGTGGAAGGAGTGGAAGGAGGATTTGCATTGGACTATGGTGACAACCAAGTTTCTATTTGGAAAGAAGTATTTTATGTTGATGATTATTTAAGTTTATCAGACTTTAACAAACTAACTCCTCAAATCTTGTTATCGTAATGAGATAGTGAGATAGTGTGCTCAAAATTTACAACTAGAGATTTGTGTTTGTTGGGATTTTTTTTTTTTTTTAAGGATGCATAAATATATAAAGATAACTTACATAAACAAATAAAATGAAAGTACATACATCATAAATGCATTACTCACATAGAGCATATGATAAACAAATAGAAAAAGAAACAGAAAACATGAAACAAATTCAAAAGAAATAGTGGGTTATTTAGAATTTATCCTTGGAAACCTTAAATTTTATAAAGCATAAGCAGTGAGTAATAAGAGGAAATTACGAGAAATTGGTGATTTAAAATAAATAATAAAACATAGGTATGCAAAGCTATAAAGTTGTGAAACAATGGCTGGTTTTATTAATGATAAAAAGTACAGCCAAATCCTGAAAGGAAATCTTTTATGAAAGCTTTTGACAAATATTATCACAAACAATTGCAACACAAATGAAACTGTATATAATAGCTCAAGGACAAGTGAGAATGGCAGCAAATTGAAATCCTTCATGCAAATATGAATATGGGTAGCTTGTTATCTGCAAATAGACATTTGTTAGCACTAGTGAAAAATAACCAAGCCTTTAAACAATAGAAAATAAATAAGAAAAGCATAAGATACCTAAAAATATCCTTGGAAATATTAATGGAGTCACTTAGTTTGTTGCCTGATGGTGATATAAGACTGTTGTCACCATCAAGATTTCCCTCTAACTTACAAGAAATTAAAATTAGAGGAGAAACGACAACAAAAAATTCTTCACCATACCTCTCTTCACAGTTCTCTCTCCCTTTCTTCATAGATCCTTCCTCCTCTTAAAGGATTCCAAATCAATTTGGAAGCTCTCATGTTTTAAGAATTGTGTTTTATTTTGAATTCTAACCTAATTGATTAGAAAATGGTGGAGGGACGTTCTAAAGGAAAAAGTTAATAAAACTAATTTGTGAAAATAATTTGTAATTCAAAGTATTGATTCTAGTAGGTGTGACGCTCTTTCTTATTTGATTGGGTTTGATAAAAAAAACGTCTTCACACATATATAATTAATAAATGGCATAATGAAAATTGAGTCGATGTGTATAATTCCCAATCAAACTAATAGTAATAAAACACACCATATAAAAGAGCTTAATCATATTCCATATATAGCCAAAATATATGCCACATAACGAAAACCTTTTCTGCATCAGATTATCATCAAGTAAATCAATCCCTTGTGTCTCACATTACTCCTTGTCTCTCAATTTTCATAATTTCTTCATATCGTATGTGCCACCATGATAAACAAAGTATTGCATATAATCAAAGCTTCATAATCATAAATTGTTCGTTTCGAACATAGCCCATACCAAAAATGAATCATCATAAATATCCATATATAAGTGCAGTCTAAAATATCCAATTAGAAATGAAGCAATATCATCATCATGAATAAGTTTGTCATCAACAAAATCTAAATAGTATTGAGAACCATACCAAATGCATTCTACAAACACCATAAATTAATGTCCATGACTGTGATATGGAGTAGATTATCTTTGTTGTTCTTCTTGGTGAGAATGAGATGTAACCAAATGTGATGAACCATGTGAAGAGTTAGAAAGGGTGACATGTGATTTTTGTGTTTGGTCATTGAAAACAAGTTGGGGAATAATTTCCTATTTGGATGACTGAACAATAGGGCTAATGAGTATAGTAGGTTGCTTGGAGACCTAATGAGTGGAATGAGTATGTTGGCTAATAGGAGTAAAATTTTGTGGTGTTGTATGAGGGGAGTGGACTATACAAGAAGCAGTAGATTGAAAACAAGAACCATGTGCCTGAGGAGGAGGAAAAGAGATTATAGGTCAACCTTAGATCGAACAAAGAGGTTTGGAAGGGATGACAACTTCAAAACCATTATTATTTGGAATAACTAGAGCAAAAGAAGCATGTGGAGGGGTTTGAATACCAATACCATGTAGATTAGGTAGAGGGGGTTGTTATGGGTGAGGTTGCACCACAAGTTGATGATCTGAATGGAAAATGGCATCAACCCATGGTATTCATCCACCCATGGAATTTACCCATGGTATTGCAAGTGTTATCCACCCATGGTATTGTAAGTGACATCCACCCATGGTATTGTGACATCCACCCATGGTATTCATTCACCCATGGAATTGACCCGTGGTATTGTGACCTCCACCCATGGTATTCATTGACCCATGGAATTCACCCATGGTATTGTGACATCCACCCATGGTATTCATTCACCCATGGAATTGACACATGGTATTGTAACTGAAAAATACTATAAGTAACAAGTCGCATTTTGTAAAAGGATAGTTTATCTGCCACGATGTAGCTCTTATAGTTATTCTCCATTTTAATAAAAAAAAAACTTTGTGGTTTCGTTTATTGGGCATTCTCCTCTTTTTATTCTAGAAATTTCAGTTCTTCAGATCTTGGGGGCCTCCCCCACAGGATCCATTTCAATATTTTAGATCTTGGGGGCCTCCCCCCAAGATCTGGATCAGTGGTATCAGAGTAGGTTATGATTCCATGGGAATGAGGGTTTGATGCATATTTCAGTTTCAAATTTTGTAGCGATATTCAACAAACTTCAGGCATATGCTACGTCCTCCACATAGTACTTTCTTGGGCCAAGCAGGAATATTTTTTTTTTCAATTTTATGCAGGAATTTTTTTTTGGGCGGCGAGTTAGCAGATCATATCTGAAACATTTGGTGCAATATCTACAAAAAAAATAACATATCTAAATTTCTTGTGAAAAAATACTAAAATTCAAAAATTGGTCGAATCGGAGTTTGAATGAGGGGGATACCGTTGATTTAAAATCAACTATGTTCTAGAAATTGTTTCTGATGACAACTGGTGGACGACGATTCTCCTATCATTTTTTGAACTTTTTGAAAAATAAATAAATAAAAAATTGTAGATATGAGATCCTCTTGAAAAGTCACCCAATTTAAAAAAAAAGGGTCGAATAGGAGTTCAGATGTGGAAGATATCATTGATTTAAAATCAACTATTCTTTCAGAACTTTTGTGATGGCAGAAAAATTGCAGGGTGAATCTGAGATTCTAGAGTGTCCAGATAAGGATTTCCATTACACGGAAAGATGCAAAATGGTCCTTCTAATTCCAAAAACATCTTATATTATGAGTTATATTGATTGAGTTATGTCCATTTTAATTCTGGAGCAGCATTCAGAGCGGGTTCCCGTTGGAGACATGCCCTCCCACCCAACTTTAGTAAGCACTTGCTTCACATTCATTAGTTTCAGCATAGAAGCATTCGGCTTGGGTTATTTGGAGACATGCCCTCCCACCCCAGGCTATGTAGACACCTGGTACCTCATCAACAACCAACATCACGGTTATTTGTCAACCACACAAAATCCTTGTCATCGAAGTCCATTTGCTAGGTCACACACTGTCAGCATCACAGTTGGTCACAAGCATTAAAGAGTATCTCTATCCTCAGATCTTCATTTGTCATGGTTATGGGTCATCCACAAACCCACACTTCATCGAAGTCCATTTGCTAGGCTGCACACTGTCAGTATCACAGTTGGTCACAAGCATTACAGGGTATCTCTATTCTCGGATCTTTGTTGATCATGGTTATGGGTCATCCACAGACCCACACTTCATCGAAGTCCATTTGCTAGGCTGCACATTGTCATAATCACAGTTGGTCACAAGCATTATAGGGTATCTCTATCCTTGGATCTTCGTTCATCATAGTTATGGGTTAACCACATAAAACCCTTATCTTCAGTGGCTCTTCATGTTCAACAAAGGCTTCGCACGAGGGAACTTTATGCAATGGGGACCATTGCTTCTTAAGGAGGGAGGAATGATCCAAATGGAAAATGGCATTAACCCATGGTATCCATCCACCCATATTATTCATCCACCCATGGAATTTACCCATGGTATTGTAAGTAGCATCCACCCATGGTATTTATCCACCCATGGTATTGTAAGTGACATACACCCATGGTATTTTCCCATGGTATTGTGACATCCACCCATGGAATTGACCCGTAGTATTGTAACTGAAAAATACTATAAGTAACAAGTCACATTTTGTAAAAGCACGGTTTATCTGCCACAATGTAGCTCTTACAATTATTCTCCATTTTAATAAAAAAAATTATTTGTGGTTTTGTTTATTGGGCATTCTCCTCTTTTTATTTTGGAAATTTGAATTTTTTAGATCTCGAGGGCCTCCACCACAAGATCCATTTCAATCTTTTAGATCTTGAAGGCCTCCCCCCAAGATCCAGATCAGATGAGACTCTTGTTGACCTAACAAATTGACCATACTAGTGCAAAGAAATTGTTTAATTCTTTCAAGTCAACATCAAAATGGATTGAGACCCTTGGTATTTTGTCTCTTCTCACACCCAAATGTTAATCTCTATTTCCTCCTCCCCTACCTCAGCCTCAGCCTATGTTCCTATTGAAAAAACTCATACTAAAATAAATTCATAGAATTTCTTGTAGGTAACGAAATATATGGAATCAACCATCAACAAATGTACACAATTTTGAGTTTGCAACACCAAACTGGAGAAAAAAATTAATAAGGAAAAAGAGATAGTGTTGATACATGTGAATCAACCTTTTATAAGCCCATAGAGAATTAATAAGAAACGCATCATGAGACTATGTTGAAAAGTGATAGACACAGTAAAGATAGGGGTTGGACGAGCCAATCAAAATATAAATATATATATAGAGCCACGCTGGTAGAGATTATAACTAACATTACTCGTATGAGCCTATATGAATCTATCAAATGAAATAGAACATTGGACTATGATGTATACAGAACAATTGTGATGACGAATGAGAATAAACATATTATGGGCATGGTATTAATATAATGTGTAATGAGGGAGAAGTCAGAATCGACTAAATAAATTACAACAATGTTTGGAATATGCGCTCAATTGTTTAAGAGACAAAGTATAGTTTTAACTC
Source organism: Pinus taeda (assembly GCA_000404065.3). Lineage (NCBI taxonomy): Eukaryota > Viridiplantae > Streptophyta > Pinopsida > Pinales > Pinaceae > Pinus > Pinus taeda. The sequence continues at coordinate 77,719 of APFE030073325.1, read as the reverse complement.
AAACCTTTATATAATGGAATGAAAGAAACATTGACTTAAAAGTCTCCATTAAATGATAACGAGTAAATTACAAGGAATGTTTGTAGAGATTTACAATATATATCAAAATGATTATATCTCAAACTCCTTAAATGAGGTTCAATCCCCCATTCTTATATTAAAAATGAGACTATTTTCAAATAAAGAGCGATCCTAAAAATTTGAAGATTCTCAGGATGCTCTATTCAAATTACAAAAATCACCATCATTTCCCAGAATATTAGGATCAGAATATTTTCTCCAACTAATTCATCTAGGATAGAAGTCAATATCGTTTAACTAGCTATAATTAACCTGAACAACACCACATAATTCATTCTTCCTTGGCTATTCTAGGGAACGACGTTCGGTATCAGATATCCCTATTCAAATAACGGTTCAAATCATAAGTAAACAACGCCTTTAATAATTTAAATCAATTCAAAAGAGAAAAACTAATGAAAATCCATTAACTCCTTTCTAGAATCTATATTGCACAAGTTATCACATTCTACACAAAAAAGTCTTAGAAAACAAACATAAAAATAGGAAATAAGATAAGAAAATTGTATCAATTACAAAGACCAATGCTAATCACATTAAAAATAAAATTCAAACAAGAAACCAATGTCCAAATCCCGGTGGCTATTAAGTCATTTGGGAAGATCAGATATTACAATTTCAAACATTAACACTATTTCATAAACCACACAACATTATATCAGAACATCAAACCTAATCAACATATATAGTCATACCTATGACATATAGTGACATTCAATGTGAAGTTCGAAACTATAATATATAGCCTCAAGCCTTGTAATTGCATACATATATGTATAGCCTAACTACAGTATGTATTAGTTCAACAACGCATGTCTATTGATCATGCGAATAAAACCATAAGCCTCTTCAACTTTAATGTGTAATTTCCAGTAGATATTCCCTTTAGTTACACCATAGAAATTATATGTAACATTTGTTTCATGCTCAAACTTTCATCAAACCATGAATATTTCATGGACACAAATATGTATATAGGCTGGTTGCTTTAATAAGCATAGTATGGCCCATCAACCTTAGAATGGTAATGCAATTGCCATAATTGTGCAATAGAACTGATTGAAGCTTCCCAATTATAAGTCTCAAAACCAATGCTGACATGTAACCCAAAATTTTCTCATTTGGGGGTCCCATCTAATAGAGTCAATTTTTGTTATAATTTTGAACGTAAATAGGAGAGAATTTGTTGCAGGTCACTGCAATGGCTTGCAAAATTTAGTTATTTTTTCCAAGTGTCAACATTTTTTGAATTTGGAAAAAGAACCAATTGAAAGGGAAATTCAGATAGGAAGACAACAAAAAATGCAAAAACCCTTAAAGTAGGGAAAACCTATTCTAGGTTAGATGATGATTCTTATGTCATATAAGATAACGGGTTTAAGAAGTACACAAAAGAGATGACATCTAAAAGATGCTAGTAAATATAGGATGTATTATTTTCCAATAAATTGTGTTAATAAAGTGATCCAGAATTATGCAGGAACGCAAAAAAATACATATATAAATATAAACAAAGAGATGCAGTAGAAATAAAACTTCATTTCATTAACATTAAAGAACTGAAATAGGCTTACATGTAGAATGGAAATAAACTAGCTCGAGCGATGGTTGCTTATCTCTGAGAAAAGATGTGGCGGCTACATGCCTCTGAACTGTGTTACAATGAGGTCCAAGGGAATTTTTATTATTGAACAACAAAGGAAAACCCTACCGAACCAAAACCCTAACCCCAAGAGATGAAACTCCAAGAGTTTGTGGGCTCCGTTGGGGTTAGTTGGGAAACCAGATTCCCAGGGTCATAACTTGGTCATATGATCTCCATTTGGTGCGTACGATACCTCATTGGAAATATCTCTTTGAGTACTAAATGATTTTCCATAAGCCCTTGAATATGGCTATGAGCTTGTTGTGGACCTCAAAAAACATCGTTTAGGGGGTCAAATAAGCTCTAGAAGTTCAAGACCCAAAAAAATGCAAAAAAAACTAAATGTTGTTATAATCAAGGAAACAAATGAAACCAACTGGAGTTCTAGGTGGAATAGTTTGGTGGACACCAATATCCAGCTATATCAATCCTTCCCCCTTAGGAAGAAAGTATCCCCATTGTGTGCAAAGCCTCCATGAGGTGAGGAAAATTCTGTTGAATCTGGTCCTTGGTCAACCACTTTCCCTAGTGAAGGAGTTACCCTACCTTGACAACTTGATATAGTTCGATCCTATGCTAGTGATTTTCTTGATCTATGTGTCCATTATCATATTAGTTGTGTCATGCTCGATGCAGCTTGGGTTGACCTTTTTTGGTGTCAGTTGCTTAGTGTAGAGCCTCTAACTTACACCTCACCATCCACTATTACCTACTGTTTTTCATCACTTACCTCTCTCTTTTGCCTCATTTTCAATATAAAACCACCCAGATCATTACATTAGATGTCATTAAGCATGATCAAGTGAGCTTTGCTAATGTGTGACTGTTTTGTTTAGATTTTGACATATTTACAGGCATTCAGCAGCTCTCTGCCGATTCTGCAGCCATCTGCTGATTCCGCAGCCATCTGGTGATTCCGCAGCCTTTTTGTTAATCTCAAGGTTCCACGTGCCATTTTTCCAAATGAGCCACATGGGCACTTAGGACACAAGGTGCTCGAGGTTCCTGTGCTATTGGTTCAGCCATCCACGTCATCTGCACCTCCGATCAAAAGGGGGCAAGTTACGGTCAACAAAGGCAGCTTAACGGTGATGCGTAAGCTGTTGGGTCACGTCAACTCAAACGGTGATTTGTCCGTGATTACGCAGGTTGTGGGAAACATAATCCAACTCTGGATTCAATGCCCATAACGACCAGAACCTCCAACTATCCACGCAGGCTTATGACGTGTTGATTAAACCTTTATTACGCATGACAGTTAGTTGTTTTTCAGTTTTAGCTGTATGCAATTAGGCTATCCTCCAGATGCCTATAAAAACTTGTGTCTGCGTACGCTTATTTAACTTTATAATTACTGTGTTTTTATAAACCTGTTATAATTTTAGTGCATTTCAAGACTCTGTTTTAATAGTGCTGTTCTAGCACTTTGGATTGTGATTTTCTGCATATGGAGTAATAGAAGCAGTGCTGTTTTGAAGCTTTCAGTACCGTAAGTCTTCTTTGGGCTGTATGAATGGAGGGCCCCTGTTCATGTTAGCCTTGTACAGTATTTTATGTTCAGCATTTCTTTATTTTCATTCAGCATTTCTTTTTTCTTGATACATGTATAGCGTAATTCACCTTTATGCTATTTAATTTCCAGCCTTTATTTTCAGCTGATCAGCATTGTTCTTTTGCAGGTTTTTAACCCGGGATTGATTGTGTGTTATGTATTTGCTTTATATCTAGTGGTAGTTTCAGTTGACAGATTCAAAGTTGCTGCCTTTACTTTATTTTCATAGCTGATTTTTAGTTTTATTTCTCAAATCTGTCTGCTAACATATGAATGGTCTCTTTATTATAAATTGTCTATCTTTTAGAGATCAGAATACTAATAACTTGCAGCCGGCTTTGGGTACTTTTTAGACTAATCTTTAACTACTTTCTAATTGTGCTTTACACAGTACTATGTGTTAGAGGCAGAGAGTTAGAAAGAGCAAAACATTATAACTAGTCTTTAAAGTAGATTTTTCTCATTTTTATCATTTCTTAGACTTATCTTTAGCTACTTCCTAATCGTGTCTTACAAAGTACTATGTGTTAGAGGCAGAGAGTTAGGAAGAGATAAACATTATCATTGGTCTTTTAAGTGATTTTCTTACCTTTTATTTGCAGCAGCATGAATGGTGTCTAATGCCATTAGAAAGTGGTTCTTTGCTTTCAGTTCATTTTAATTCATTTATTTCCTTCAAGTTTTCCTTTTCAGCAAGTAGTTAGAAACCACTAATCACACACCTTCACTCATCTAGAATTCACCTTACACACACCATCACCCATCTGTTTATAAATACATCACTCCATCTTAGGAAGATAAATTAACCATAAACAACCCCCCAAACGACAAAAATCTTTAAGAGGTTGCTTAAGTACATATAGTACACCTTCACTTCATCAGCTTACGAGCCCCGGGTTGACAATTAATGACATCAATTTAGGAACACTAAATTGACTAAACATTTTGGCGCCGTTGCCGGGGAAGTGAAATTAAGTAGCCATATTCTTGAAAAAAAAAAGAAAAAAAAAAAGGAAAAAAAAAAATGTATGAGCCTGAAAACCAATCTCTGATTGGCAGTCTCATGCAGAAAACCTGAGGTGAAAATCAGGGTCACCTGACACCTCATGCTTTCCAAAAGAAAAAAATTTCTCTTTCTCTCCTTATTCCATCTCATTTTCATCATTACCACCATTTCATCCACCATTTCATTCATTTT
>APFE030073325.1:17054-50295 GCA_000404065.3 Pinus taeda | reverse complement strand
AGATGGTTGTTACTTTTACAAGAATTCAACATTACTGTGTTAGATAGACCTGGAAAACAAAACACAGTAGCTGATTTCTTGTTAAGAATCCAAAACACTAATGAAGACTCTCTAGTAGAAGATAAATTTCCAGATGAATACTTGTTTGCAGTAACTACCAAGACTCCTTGGTATGCAGATATGGCTAATTATCTTGTCACAGGGAAGCTTCCTCTACATTTGTTTCCTAATGAAAAAGGAAAATCATTCAGGAGAGTGCGCATTATTCTTGGATTTCTAATGAATTGTTCAAAACAGGGCCAGATTGTATAATCAGAAGGTGTGTTCGGGAAGATGAGATGCGCCTGACATCCTTAAGGCATGTCATGATGAACCATGCGGCGGGCACTTTGCTGACAAGAGGACAGCCTATAAAATCCTTTCTCTAGGATATTATTGGCCTTCTCTCTTTAAGGATGCAAAGCAGTATGTTAGAAGGTGTGACAGCTACCAAAGAATTGGGAAACCAACTCTTTCAAATGAAATGCCTCTACAACCTCAGGTATGCATCGAACCCTTTGAGAAATGGGCTCTAGATTTCGTTGGACCAATTAATCCACCATCAAAGCAAAAGAAGCATATACTGGTTTGTACTGATTATGTTACTAAGTGGGTAGAAGCAAAAGCATTGTCTTCTGCTACTGAAAATGCAGTTGTTCAATTTCTTTTTGAGGATATCTTCACTCGTTTTGGTGTCCCAAGGGAAATTGTGACAGATCAGGGCAGCCAGTTTACATCTAAATTGATGGAGAAGCTGATGGAGGAATACAAGATCAAGCACAGAACATCTACTCCATACCATCCGCAATCCAATGGCCAAGTGCAATCTACCAATAAAGTTCTTGAAGGCATTATCACCAAGACTGTTCATCTTCATAGAAGAGATTGGGCGGAAAGGTTTCTTGAAGCCTTATGGGCCTATAGAACTACATGGAAGAACACAACAGGACATTCTCCCTATGAACTTGTTTATGGGAAGGAAGTCCTGCTCCCCATTGAGTTCCAAATCAAGACCTTCAAGATGGCAGTCCAATTGGGAATGAGCCTTTCAGAAGCCCAAAGACACAGAATGGACCAGCTAAATGAGCTAGATGAAATAAGACAAGATGCAATTCTAAGGACCGATCTAGTTCAGCACCAAAGATCTAAATGGCATGATCGTCATATCAAAGAAAGAAAGTTTCAGAAAGGAGATTGGGCTCTATTGTTTGATTCAAAGTTCAAAGACTTCAAAGGAAAATTTCAAACTCATTGGTTGGACCATATGAGATTGATGAAGTCTTTAGCAATGGAGCAGTTCGAGTGAAAACTATTGATGAATTTCATACTCCTCTTATTGTGAATGGCCATCGCTTGAAAATCTACCAAAAACCATTCTCAAAAGAAGAGTTTGTCAAGTTGTTTAAAGAAGATTCTGCAATCAGGTTGGTGGAGAAGAATTCTTCTCCTCCATCAGCCTAAACTCTGGTTTTTGAACAAAAAAAAAAAAAAGTAAAAATAAATGTATGAGCCTGAAAACCAATCTCTGATTGGCAGTCTCATGCAGAAAACCTGAGGTGAAAATCAGGGTCACCTGACACCTCATGTTTTCCATTCTCTCCTTATTCCATCTCATTGTCATCATTACCACCATTCCATCCACCATTCCATTCATTTTCATTCCACTTCATTTTTCATTCATCCATCCATTCACTACATTCCATTCCATCAATAAAGTCATTTTTTTAGTTAGTCAAAGTTGTTTTGTGCAGCCGGAGGTTACCACTGTAGTTTCCGCAGCTATTTGGCAATTCTACAGCCATTCAGCCATTCCGCAGCCCTCTGCGCCTGCATAAGAAAAACACAGTCTGTTTTTAAATTTTTACAGTCAGAAGTTATCAACAATAAATGAGAAAGAGTCATGCAACAGCAATAAAACAAGGAAGGGTTAGTGGAAAAATCAAAGGCAATCCAAGCGCGGACCTAAGGTATGATTTAAATCTTAAACTTACGGTTATCTCATTTTGCAAAGTTTTCTAGGTTATGTTTCTTGCCACTTAATGTAATGATTACTGGTCTTTTCCCATCATGCGACCATACATCCACATATCTCCCCCATCTATCGGTCTTTGATTACCACAATTTTGAAAAACACTTGTGGCTGCTTCTTTCATTAAAGCTTTCGTACCTAAGTGACGTAGCCTACTGTACTACATCTCTCGGTGGCCTAATCCCGCAGCCAAGTGTAAACCTATGCCGAAACTCAAGAACCTAGCCGTTCTATGCTCATATACCTAGCCGTTTATACCCTCCTTCGTTCATATCGTCCCATTCACGCTGTTTCATTTCCTACGCTCATACCATTCCATTCACGCTATGCTCACTACGCTGCCACCATTAACCATACTCTGTTCCTTCACCATACTCTGTTCCGCTAATTCTGATCACCAGTGTTACGGCTATAGCAAGAGTCAAAGCCGTAAATCCACTGTGTCAAGGTCGTAATTCACTGTGTTGAAGCCGTGTAACCTCCCTTCTAGAACAGAGCCGTGAATTCACTGTGTTGAAGCCGTGTTTAAAAACAGAGCCGTACAGCCAATGGGGAAACTCTTACGGGCAGAACCAGAAGGTTCAAATTTTTTGAAAGGATACCCTCAAGTTAAAGAAGCATTGCAAAAGGCAAACTGGCTACAATGCATCTAGAAGTTCAAAGGCTATCACAAAGAGGTTACGAAGGCCTTTGCACGGTCGTTCAGAGAAAAAGACAATCAAGTGGAGGTGGGTGATCTAAAGTTCACAGTCACAGAGAGCAGCATAGCACAAGCCACGTCACTCCCACAGACTGGAGAAAGATGGTTTAAAAACCGATTAGTGCAAGGTCAACAGTGGAAACAAATCTTGAAAAACCCAGGTATGGATACCAGCATTTTCACAAAAGGGATTCCTGTTACTTTTGTTAAGGAAGAATGGACAACTCTACTTTTATTAGTGCAAAAATTCTTGACTTGTGAGGGAAGGTTTGGAGTTTTGTATGTTTACCATGCAAAGATCATGATGCATTTCTTAGGAGAAGATATTAACCTTCCATATTTTCTACTTTCAAGTCTTAGAAAAATGTGTTCAATTGTTCAAAGGAACCCAGGAAATATTGAATCACATCTGTATCATCATGGTCTTGTTAAGATGTTAGTTGAAGAACAGTTGAAAGCAAAAAGAGATACCTGGGAGAGGTTTCTTGTAAGAAACCATTTTGAAGAAGCAGGAGAAACCTCTGTGCCCAAAAAGAGTAGAAGAAAGAGAAAAGAGGCTACCCCTGAAACTATTGAGGAAACTTTAATGTGTAATTTCCAGTAGATATTCCCTTTAGTTACACCATAGAAATTATATGTAACATTTGTTTCATGCTCAAACTTTCATCAAACCATGAATATTTCATGGACACAAATATGTATATAGGCTGGTTGCTTTAATAAGCATAGTATGGCCCATCAACCTTAGAATGGTAATGCAATTGCCATAATTGTGCAATAGAACTGATTGAAGCTTCCCAATTATAAGTCTCAAAACCAATGCTGACATGTAACCCAAAATTTTCTCATTTGGGGGTCCCATCTAATAGAGTCAATTTTGTTATAATTTTGAACGTAAATAGGAGAGAATTTGTTGCAGGTCACTGCAATGGCTTGCAAAATTTAGTTATTTTTTCCAAGTGTCAACATTTTCTGAATTTGGAAAAAGAACTAATTGAAAGGGAAATTCAGATAGGAAGACAACAAAAAATGCAAAAACCCTTAAAGTAGGGAAAACCTATTCTAGGTTAGATGATGATTCTTATGTCATATAAGATAAGGGGTTTAAGAAGTACACACAAGAGATGACATCTAAAAGATGCTAGTAAATATAGGATGTATTATTTTCCAATAAATTGTGTTAATAAAGTGATCCAGAATTATGCAGGAACGCAAAAAAATACATATATAAATATAAACAAAGAGATGCAATAGAAATAAAACTTCATTTCATTAACATTAAAGAACTGAAATAGGCTTACATGTAGAATGGAAATAAACTAGCTCGAGTGATGGTTGCTTATCTCTGAGAAAAGATGTGGCGGCTACATGCCTCTAAATTGTGTTACAATGAAGTCCAAGGGAATTTTTATTATTGAACAACAAAGGAAAACCCTACAGAACCAAAACCCTAACCCCAAGAGATGAAACTCTAAGAGTTTGTGGGCTCCGTTGGGGTTAGTTGGGAAACCAGATTCCCAGGGTCATAACTTGGTCATATGATCTCCATTTGGTGCGTATGGTACCTCATTGGAAATATCTCTTTGAGTACTAAATGATTTTCCACAAGCCCTTGAATATGGCTATGAGCTTGTTGCGGACCTCAAAAAACATCGTTTAGGGGGTCAAATAAGCTCTAGAAGTTCAAGACCCAAAAAAATGCAAAAAATACTAAATGTTGTTATAATCAAGGAAACAAATGAAACCAACTCGAGTTCTAGGTGGAATAGTTTGGTGGACACCAATATCCAGCTATATCAATCCTTCCCCCTTAGGAAGAAATTATCCCCATTGTGTGCAAAGCCTCCATGAGGTGAGGACATTTCTGTTGAATCTGGTCCTTGGTGAACCACTTTCCCTAGTGAAGGAGTTACCCTACCTTGACAACTTGATATAGTTCGATCCTATGCTAGTGAGTTTTCTTGATCTATGTGTCCATTATCATATTAGTTGTGTCATGCTCGATGCAGCTTGGGTTGACCTTTATTGGTGTCAGTTGCGTAGCATTATCGGATGTGTCAAACAATGGAGGAAATTATTGTCACATCTAGTCCATATTTAATACTGGGTTCATACCAAGGAACAATGGAATGATGAGCTCGAAGGACTTGTCCCATACAACCTTGTTTATGGTGTATGACCCATATCAAAGTGGGCGAAGCTTGTAGTGGGGCCCAGTGAGGTGGTCATTCTGCAAACGTAACCAAACTTTGTCACCCACCAAGAACTTCTGCAGCACTTGATGTTGATCATGGCACTCTTGTACTTAGCATTAGATCTGTCCATATATGTAATGGAATTATTGGTGGATGTGATGAATTTTCTCAATGAGCTTGTTAACTTGGTTATCTTCGGACTGGACATGAGTTAAATATGATGAGTAGCTACAAATGGTATGGCCACATCCATGGGACATAGTGGCTGGAATCCCAACCCCACTTCAAAGGGGTTGTGGCCAGTTGAGCTATGGAGAGATTTTTTGTGGCTATGCTAGACATAAGGGAGGCTTTCATCCCATGTGTATGGAAGCTTCGAGTTGTACATGCGTAAAATGTGCACGATCACCCTATTGATGACCTCTATTTGGCTATTAGTTTGGGAATGGAAGGTCATGGACTTAGTGAGCTTGGTATCTAGCATTGACCAGATGCTTGACCAAAATGTACTGAGGAACCTGTTGCCCCAATCTGAGATAATGGAATGTGGGATCCTAAAATGTACCCACATTCGTTCAAAGAAGATCTTAGCATTGAACTCTGATGTGATACGCTTCTTATAGGCAACTAGAATGACCATCTTAGAGAATCTGTCAATGACCAAAAACATGCAGTCGTTGCCATTCTTAGTAGAAGGAAGGCCTAAAATGTAATCCATGGAGATGGATTCCTAAGGCTGATTAGGAGTAGGCATAGGATTATATAGGCCTTGATTCTTGATTTTTTGTTTGGAAATGGTGTAGGCAATGCATTATCTGATGTACTTCACAACATCATGTCAAAGGTTCAGCCAATAAAAATACTTCTACAACACTTCCTTTATTTTTCTCTACTCTAAAATGCCTAGCGACCTGACTGTAGTCCGCCTCCCTAATCATCTTGGCATGCTTGCTTGTAGGAAAACAGAGGTGTCTTAGGTGGCATAACAGTGTACCATGGATGTGAAAATCTGGAGCTCGCTTTCCTTCCAGGAGCATTTGGTATGTGTTACTGAAGTTTGGATTGCTCTTGCGAATATGCGGCCACCCTGAAGTCCTATGTCCACAAGAGTCGAGCACAGTGATCAACTCCATAATCAGTGGTCGACTGAGAGAATCTGCAACATTATTGATACTACCCTTCTTGTACTTGATTTTCAAATGGAACTATTGTAGATATGTGAACCATTTCTTGTGGCGATCATTTTGCAGCTTCCCCTGTGTATGTATGAATTGTAGGGTTCGTTGATCTATGTGGATGATCGTTTCCTTCCCCAGAATGTAATGCTTCAATTTTCGGCAAGCTTGCATAATAGAATACATCTCAAAAGGATGGTATTCTTTTTCTTCAGGCTATGATAATAGAATACACTGATAATAAGTATTGACTTTACTAGGTGTGGTCCTCTTTCTTATTTGATTGGGTTTGATAATAAAAGAATTGTCTTCACACATATACATAAATAATAACTGGCATAATGAAAATTGAGTCGATGTATATAATTCCCAATAAAACTAATAGTAATAAAACACACCATATACAAGAGCTTAATCATATTCCATATATAGACAAAATATATGCCACATAACTAAAACCTTTTCAACATCAGATTATCATCATGTAAATCAATCCCTTGTGTCTCCCATTAACCTGTCTCTTGATTTTCATAATTTATCCATATCGTATGTGCCACCATGATAAACAAAGTGTTGTATATAACTAGAGCTTCATAATCATAAATGTTCTTTTCAAACGTATCCCATATGAAAAATGAATCATCATAAATATCCATATATAAGTGCAGTGTAAAATATCCAGTCAAAAATGAAGAAATATCATCGTCATGAATAAGTTTGTCATCATAAAAATCTAAATAGTATTGAGAACCATACCAAATGCATTCTACAAAAACCGTAAATTAATGTCCATGACTGTGAGATTGAGTATATTATGCTTGTTTTTCTTCTTCGTGAGGATGAGATGTAACCAAATGCGACAAACCATGTGAAGAGTTAGAAATGGTGACCTGTGATTTCTGTCTTTGGTCATTGACAACAAGTTGGGGAATAAATTCCTATTTGGATGACTGAACAATAGGACTGACGAGTATAGTAGGTTGCTTGGAGACTTGATGAGTGGAATGAGGATGTTGGTTGATAGGAGTAAAAGGTTGTGGTGTTGCATGAGGGGAGTGGACTATACGAGAAGCAGTAGATTGAAAACAAGAACCATGTGCCTTAGGATGAGGAAAAGAGACTATAGGTTAACCTTTGATTGAACAAAGAGGTTTGGTAAGGATGCCAACTTTCCAACCATCATTATTTAGAATAACTAGAGTAGAAGAAGCATGTGGAGGGGTTGGAATACCATTTCTAGGTAGATTAGGTATGAGGGTTGTTATGGGTGAGGTTGCAACGTAAGTTGAGGCTCTTGTTGACCTAACAAATTAACCATTCCAGTGCAAAGAAGTTATTTTAGTTCTTGGAAATCAACATCAAAATGGATTGAGACCCTTGGTACTTAGTCTCTTTCCACACCCAAATGTTAATCTCTATTTCCTCCTCCCCTACCTCAGCGTCTGTTCCTTTTGAAAAAACTCATACTAAAATAAATTCATAGAATTGCTTGTAGGTATTGAAAGATATGGAATCAACGATCAACAAATGTACACCATTTTGAGTTTGCAACACCAAACAAGGAAAAAATTTAATAAGGAAAAAGGGATATTGTTAATACATGTGAATCAACCTTTTATGAGCCCACACAGAATTAATAAGAAACGCATCGTGAAGCTATGTTGAAAAGTGATATACATAGTAAAGATAGGGGTTGGACGAGTCAATCAAAATATAAATATATATAGAGCCATGCTCGTAGAGATTATAAGTAAACTTATTCATATGAGCCTATATGAATCTATCAAATGAAATAGAAAATTTGACTATGATGTATATAGAACAATTGTGACCGTGAATGAGAATAAACATATTATGGGCACGGTATTAATATATGTGTAGCGAGGGAGCAGTCAGAATTGACTAAATAAATTACAACAATGTTTGGAATATGCACTCAACTGTTTATGTGTAGCGAGGGAGCAGTCAGAATTGACTAAATAAATTACAACAATGTTTGGAATATGCACTCAACTGTTTATGAGACAAAGTAATAGTTTTGACTCAAACCTTTGTATAATGGAATGAAGGGAACATTGACACCTGTGCATGGCCTTCGTCGTGGTTATTTTCCCAAGGCTTCATGGCCTCAAGGGCTCCCACGAGCGGTAATATAGATTAATTCAGGATTAATTTAGGGTTTTAACCAATTCATTATAAAATGAAAATTCATGGTAATTTATCAGTATTTAACGAAAATAACAAATTAATTATGGCTGTTATCATAAATATTGCAATGGATACCAAAACCATGTGTTATACGGTTGGGATGAGTGCCCAAAAGAATAGACGATAACAACCATGTTAGTTAAGCTTTTGTGAAAACAATATATGATACAAATCTCTGGCCTGACATGATAAACCAAAAAAGGGATGAGTTTGGAACGAAGTAATGCCCAATGTTGTATGCCCAATGTCTTCCTCAAGAGCATCACACTATTTTCCGTGGGGTAACTGACCCAAGACGAATAAAACAAGTCTTAAAACTAAACAAAAAGATTTCATGGAGGACTAGAATTTGTCAACACATAAAGCCAATCAATATTTTTTCTTGTAAAATGTCTTTAATTACTAAAACAATCAAATCTAGATCTTAAACTATAAACATTAATCATATCAATGCAAAAATCACACCAAAGCGCAAACATGGTATGCATAAGGAATGAAACTTAGAAAATCTCAATTTATCAATGAAATAAAACCAATGAAAACCATACATGGCAAGTAGTGGTGCTCGAGAATGGAAATTCAACTGTTCGCTGGTAGAAACGTGCTCTATTATTGTTCTCTAGGTCTCTGATACAGTTTTTGGCCAAAGTCCAATTATAGAGAGCTCATATCTGGGGATGGAAGAAGTGAAAACCCTTTGAACGCTCGATAAATGGAAAGAAATGAGTTGCATGGCTCAAGGTGATGGGAATTAGAGAGAGTAAATACCGCAGTAAAGGCTAGAGTCGATGAATTAATGAGCTCAAACACAGCGTAAGGCTCCCATATGTCAATTCATTTGATTCATAAGTAATAAACCATAAAAACATGCTAACAAGATGTTATGAATGACAATAAGGAGATGTGGTATAAAAGTGAATTTAAAATCATAATGTGGCGGTGAAATCGATGGAGCAAGTGGGTATTAAATGCATCTTCCAAACCATATCATACATGGGAGATGAACCACCATAGAGGATATTTAGAGGGTCAATAAGACTATATAAAGGAGGACATGTAAATTTCCAATTCACTTTCAAAGTGTTAACTGTTACCAAATAAAAAATCGCCATCAATGGTAAATGCGACATGTTAAAATGCATGACAAATCTCACAATGATTTTCTGATCATTGAATACTTATGTCATAATTGTTGGGGTGTTTTGTTGCTCCTAAAGGACCAACTGACCTCTACACATTAAATCATCAACCTGGAGTTTCATCTATTTATTTCAAGGTTGTTCACATAGTTGTGCAAGAGACAGTATTAATATCACCAAACTTGTATGATCTTAATGAGAAGTAAAGACATATGAATGAAAGCAATAGATCACACTTACTGAAAGAAAAAATCATACTTGGCTTCTACTCTTCATGCTTAAATAATAAATACTGCTAAAGGAATCAAATCGTTAAATCTCATAGGAAAAACAGTGAAGAAATGCAATTGAATACAAAGTTGTTTCCTAGGGAACTGCGCTTGCAAGAAAGGAACAACACTATAGCTAGAGATGAATTCGCCATAATTGATATCAAATCATGCGAATTAACAACTCTACATCAATCAACATGAAACGACAAGGAAAGATAACAATCGAAAGAACCAATTATAATAAATCTTGCTCTATGATATTCAACGGTAGTGGATGCAAAAACTCCAACTTTAATAGCGAATCTGACTAGCAATAACTCTATCTAGAGAACAACTAAATAATTGAATAAGAGGAACTAGAAGCAAAATACAAAACTAATAATATAATAAAGGAAAATAGTAGTTCCAAGATTGGGCCCAAGATCATTGGAATTCAACTGCCTCATATCTAACTCGGTGCAATAAGTTAAATTTGAACCACAAAAGTTTCCATTAAATTATAATGAGTAAATTACAAGGAATGTCTATAGAGATTTACAATATAGATCAAAATGATCATATCTCAAACTCCTTTACTGAGGTTCAATCCCTCATTCTTATACTAGAAAACGAGCTTATTTTCAAATAGAGAGTGATCCTAAGAATTTGAGTAGGATGCTCTATTTAAATTACAAAAATCACCATCATTTCCCATAATATCACGGTTAGGGTATTTTCTCTAACTGATTCATCGAGGATAGAAGTAAATATCGTTCAACTAGCTATAATTAACCTGAGCAACCCCACATAATTCATTCTTCCTTGGCTATTCTAGGGAACAACATCCGGTATTAGATATTCATGTTCAAATAAAAATTCAAATCATAAGTAAAAAACACCTTTAATAATTTAAATGAATTCAAAAGAGAAAAAATAATGAAAATCTATTAACTCCTTTCTAGAATCTATATTGCACAAGTTATCACATTCTACACTAAAAAAAACTTAGAAAACAAACATAGAAATAGGAAATTTGTATCAATTACAAAGCCCAACACTAATCACATTAAAAATAAATTCAAATAAAAAGCCAATGGCCAAATCCTAGTGACTGTTAAGTCGTTTGACAGATCAGATATTACAATTTCTAACATTAACACTATTTCATAAACTACACAAAATTAAATCGGAACATCAAACTTGATCAACATATATAATCATACCCATGACATATAGTGACGTTCAATGTGAAGTTTGAAACTATAATATATAGCCTCAAGCCTTGTAATTGTATACATATATGTATAGCTTAACAATAGTATCTATTAGTTCAACAACGCATGTCCATCGATCATGCAAATTAAACCATAGGCCTCTTCAACTTTAATGTGTAATTTCCAGTATATATTCGCTTTAGTTACACCACGGTAATTATATATAACATTTGTTTCATGCTCAAACTTTCATCAAACCATGAATATTTCATGGACGAAGATATGTATATAGGTTGGTAGCTTTAATATTCATAATATGGCCCATCAGCCTTAGAATGGTAATGAAATTGCCATACTTGTGCAATAGAACTGATTGAAACTTCCCAATTATGTCTCAAAACAAATGTTGACATGTAACCCAAAATTTTCTCATTTGGGGTCCCATCTAATAGGGTCCATTTTTGTTATAATTTTGAGCACAAATAGGAGAGAATTTGTTGCAGGTCACTGCAATGGCTTGGAAAATTTAGTTATTGTTTTGACGTGTCAACATTTTCTAAATTTGGATAAAGAACCAATTGAAAGAGAAATTTAGATAAGAAGACAACAAACAATCCAAAGGTCCCTTAAAGTAGGGAAAACCTATTCTAGATTAGATGATGATTCTTATGTCATATAAGATAAGGGGTTTAAGAAGTACACACAAGAGAAAAGGTCTAAAAAATGCTAGTAAAAATAGGATGTATTATTTTCCAATAAATTGTGTTAATAAAGTGATCCAGATTTATGCAAGAACACAAAAAAATGCATATATAAACATATACATAGAGATGCAGTAGAAATAAAACTTCATTTCATTAACATCAAAGAACTGAAATATGCTTACATGTAGAATGGAAATAAACTAGCTCGAGTGATGGTAGCTTATCTCTGAGAAACGATATGGTGGCTACATGCCTCTAAACTATGTTACAAGGAGGCTGAAGGGCCTTTTTATTATTGAACAACAAAAGAAAACCCTAAACAACCAAAACCCTAACCCCAGGAGATGAAACTCCAAGAGTTGTGGGCGCCGTTGGGGTTAATTGAGCAACAAACTTCCCAGGGTTGTAACTTGGTCATATGATCTCCATTTAGTGCATATGATACCTCATTAGAAATATCTCTTTGAGTACTACATGATTTTCCATAAGCCCTTGACTATGGCTATGAGCCTATTATGGACCTCAAAAAAATGTTGCTTAGGGGGTCAAATCAGCTCTGGAAGTTCAAGACCCAAAAAAATGTTAAAAGTACTAAATTTTATTATAATCAAGGAAAAAAATGAAACCAGCTGGAGTTCTAGGTGGAATAGGTTGGGAGATGCCAATATCCACCTATATCAGTCCTCCTCCCAGGAAGAAATGGTCCCCATTGTGTGCAGAGCCTCCATGAGGTGAGGAATTTTTTATTGAACTTGGTCCTTGGTGAACCACTTGCCCTAGTGAAGGTGTTTCCCTACTTTGAAAACTCAATATAGTTGGATCCTATGCTAGTGATTTTTATTTATCTAAGTGTCCATGATCATGTTAGTTGTGTCCTGCTCAATGTAGCTTGGGTTGACCTTTATTGGTGTCCGTTACTCAGCATTATCGGATGTGTCCAATAATGGAGTAAAGTATTGTCACAACCAGACCACATTTAATATTGGGTGCATACAAAGGAACGATGGAATGTTCAGCTCAAAGGACTTGTCCCATACAACCTTGTTTATGGTGTATGACCCATATTAGAGTGGGCGAAGCTTGTGGTGGGGCTTAGCGAAGTGCTCCTTCTACAAATGTAACCAAACTTTGTCGCCCGCCAAGAACTTCTGTGGCACTCGATGTTGATCATGGCACTCTTGTAATTAGCATTGTTTATGTCCAATATGTCATGGACCTATTAGTGGATGTGATGAATGTGCTCAATGAACCTATTAACTTGGTCAATTTTAGACTAGACATGAGTTGAATCTGATTGAGTAGCTACAAATGGTATGGCTACGTCAATGGGACATAGTGGCTGGAATCCCACCCCCACTTGAAAGGGGTTGTGGTTGGTTGAGCTATGTATAGCTTTGTTGTAGCTACACTAGACATGGGGGAGGATTTCATCTTATGTGTATCGATACTTTGAGTTGTACATGCATGAAATGTGCACGATCATCCTGTTGATGACCTTTGTTTGGCCTTTAGTTTGGGAGTGGAAGGTCGTGGACTTAGTGAGCTTGATATCAAGCATAGACTAGAGGCTTGACCAAAATGTACTCAAGAACCTTTTGTCCCAGCCTAAGATAATGGAATGTGAGATCGAAAAATGTACCCACACTCATTCAAAGAATATCTTAGCATTGGATTCTGTTGTAATACTCTTCTTGTAGGCAACCATAATGGCCATCTTAGAGAATATTTCAATGACCAAAAACATGCAATCATTGACATTCTTAGAAGAAGGAAGGCTTCACATGTAATCTATGGAGATGGATTCCCATGCTTGACTACGAGTAGGCATAGGATTATATAGGCCTTGCTTCTTGATTTTTGGTTTGGTAATGGTGTAGGTAATGCATGATCTAATGTACTTCCCAACATCCTATCAAAGGTTTAGCCGATAAAAATACTTCTAAAACACTTCCGCTATTTTCTCTACTCTAAAATGTCTAGCGATTTGAGTGTAGTGCACCTCCCAAATCATCTTGGCATGCTCTCTTGTAGGAACATAGAGGTGTCTTAGGTGGCATAACAGTGCACCTTGGATGTGAAAATCTGTAACTAGCTTGCCTTCCAGGAGTATTTGGTATGTGTTACCGAAGTCAGGATTGCTCTTGTGAATATGCAGCCACCCTGAAGTCTCGTGTACAGAAGAGTCAAGTGCAGTGGTCATCGCCATAATCGGTGGCTGTGTTACATACATATTTGGGCACTGCAACCCCAATCTTATATGTTCATAAACCAAGGGCTTCTAAGTCCCTAAAAGTGTTGTTTCATACCCTAAAGGAACAAGGTCAGTTGATTACATCATCTCCCAGAAGTTCTCCATGAAAAACTACTCAAAACTGGTCAAAACTGGACCATCTCACCTACTCCATGGTCAAAGTGCGATGCATCCCACCTAATGCACACAGGGGGTGCGATGCATACTGAAAAACCATTCTATGGGGTGCAATGGGAAAGAGTAGACAAATGGCAGAGATAGTTTGCAAGGTCGATGATCATGGAATCTTCCAAAAACTTCTCCTGTGATACTTGCCTCTCTGAATTCACCCAGGGATGAGTAAGATGTCATGAAATCTCCAAGTGGAATTGAGAACTATCAGAGAAATGACACTAATAAAAAACCCAGAAGCTAACTCACCCCTGCAAACATCTATATATGGATCCCTCATTCTAGAGATCCAGAGGCTGGAATTTTGCATCTTTTAAGGAAGTGTTGTTGGTTTCTTTGTGGAACATCATAATGTTGGGTGATATAGCTTTTCATGAGGTGAAGAAGGGCTTTCATGCTGGGAGGATGGTGCTGGGTCAAATCAATGGGTTGTAATCCTCTCTTCTACTACTTCTATCAATAAAGCTATTTGAGTTTTCCTCCATATTCTTGTATGTTTTTGAATATTGAATTGATATATGCATTTGTATGGTCAATATATATCTAATCCTATATTTTTTATGAGTGTAGATCTCTATGCTTTGATGGTATTATTCTGCTTCGACTCTACAGGTGTTCTTTGAAGCAGGACAAGCGAGGAAGGAGCGACAAAGATCTGTCAAAGGGGAGAGGAAACATGCAAGGAGCCAAGCAAAAGACTGAGGTTGGTACTCTCTGTTTCTCTCTCATCTAATTCTCATAAAGGAAAACACAAGTGACTTTAGTTTGTTTGTTTCTAAGATAGCTACCCGTCTTAGTGGGACTAGCAGCTCTGAATTGACACTAGTTTTCCCGATAACACGTTGCCTGAGAGAACCCGCAACATTATTGATGCTACCATTTTTTTACTTGATGTTCAAATGGAACTATTGTAGATACGTGAACCATTTCTTATGGCAATCATTCTACATCTTCCCCCATGCTTGTATGAAATGTAGGGTTTGGTGATATTTGTGGATGATTGTTTCCTTCCCCAAAATGTAATGCTTCTATTTTCAGCAGGCCTACACAATAGAATATGTATCTTTGTCATAAGTGGGATACTGTTAGACTATATTTGAAAGTGTCTCACTGTGATATATCACTGGATGCCCTTGTTAGGTAAAAACTGCACCAATAACATAGTTGAAGGCATCTGTTTCAATTTCAAATGGTTTTTGTAGGTATGGTAATGTAAGCTCTAGTGAAAATCAGAGGCCATTATTCAACTCAAAAAACATTTTGTTGGGATTCAAACCAAAAGAAATTTGCTTTCGTTCTTCCCTTGGTGACTTGACTAAAAGGCTAAGTGATATGAGAGAATCCCAACACAAACCTGTGATAGAAATTAGAAAGACCCAGAAAGTTGTAGAGCTTTGTTAGAGTGCTTGGGGTTGGCCAATCTCAAATAACTTGTTTCTTGGCTGGGTGCACATGCACGCCCCGCTCATTAATGATGTACCCTAGATATTGAACCTGGGTCATACCAAAAGTACTTTTCTCCAAATTGGAACATAATTTGTGTTGTCATATGGTTTGGAGGACCTGTCAGATATGGTGCATGTGCTCTTCCCAACTCTGGATCAAGATTAAGATGTCATCTAGGTACACTAGCATGAATGAGTTGTTAAATGGCTGAAATATGTTTTCCATTAGTCACATGAAGGTTGCAAGGGCATTCTTTAACTTGAAAGGCATGAGAAATAATTTGAAAATGCCCTCCTTGGATTTGAGGGAAGTCTTCCACACACTGGAGGGTTTAATTTGTACATGACAATAATAGGACTTCAAGTCAGTCTTGTAGAAACATTTGGCCCCTTTGCATTGGTCCAAAGGGTTATCAATCCATGGGATTAGATACCTATTTCATATAGTGATCTTATTCAGCACCTGATAGTCAATACATAGTCTCCAGGGGTCATATTTCTTCTGTACCAACACGATTGATCTCCCAAACAGTGATGAGCTTGGCTTGATGCATCCTTTCTGAAAAAACTCCTAAACATTCCTCTTAATTTCATCGCTCTCTAGAATAGATCATCGGTAGATTAGTTCGTTGGGTAGTGGCACTCCTGGTGTCAGATTGATGTAGCGCTTAACATAACAGTGTAGGGGTACCCTTGTGGGTGAGGTGAAGATGTCCATATACTCTCTCACAACCTTGTCGATCTGTTGCTGGCATGTGGAGGAGCCCTATCTAGAGGTTGTGGATGTGGCCACAGTCTTCTTCTAGACCTAAGGGATAATCATAAGGAATACAAATTTCTCAGTCTCGGAAATGATCTTATTGCATTCCTTCATAGAGATCAAAGAGATGGTAGTAGACGGTGCTAGCTATGGTATCCTATATAACTTATTTCCAAAGAAATAATGATAGTGCAAGGCCTAGACTCATACACAGCATGACACTTTCACAAGTATGGTTGGCCTAATAATACATCACAAACTTGAGGAGGAGCAACATCACACAGTACCTCATATGCGAAGGGATTGATATTGTAGGGAAGGCGACATTTTCGGTTGATGTAGAGATCTCGCCCTTGGTGAAGCCACCTGATGGTGTATGGTTGTAGGTGTGTTATGGTGATTAGGTCAAACCACTTCATGGCCTCCACTAAAATAAGGTTCTTTTGGCTTCTGTTGTCGATAATGAACTATAGTGGAGAACCCTTTACACACATTTGTGAGTGGAAGAGATTCTCCCCCTCCTTTGGATATTTAGGCTCAATCTTCTGGATATTGGTGGTGGAAACAATGGAAATAGGCTTCGCATCAATAATTTGCATCCCTTTGTCATTCCCCTTGTCAGTTTTTGACTCGGAATTGAAGCATGCATCAAATTTGGAAGCCTTCAAATCGACCACTAGTGACTACTTGGCTCAACACTCACTCATGTTCTAAGTGGGGCTCTTATGCAACTCACACCATTTCCCTATGTCGTTCTTTATATTCGAGGTGTTGTTATTTTCTCACGGCTTTGGTAGGTTATCCTAGGCCACCCTACCTTGGCTTTGTATTTTGTTTGTGGTTTGGGAGCGCCTTTTTCTTGCTTTAGATTCACAAATCAAAAGTCTCATGTTTTCTATTTAAATTTCCACTCGATCTTGGTAGTGTATCGATAGGAAATGCTAAGTGAGGAGATATATAGGAACTCCATCTCATCTTGGATGTACTTGTGTAGACAATCACGATACTTGAGTACCAAATTCCACTCAAAATCCTTGATACCTAGCTTCGTGTGTAGGGTATGAAAAATATTTGTGAACTCTAGCACATCTTGGTCCCTTCATTGTTGTAATGTGGTCCATTTTATGCATTTATCTTCATAGATCCTATCAGGGTAATGTTGTTCCTTGGTGGTGTCTTGAAAAGTGGGTGCGGCTGAAAGCAATGAGGATTCCCTCTCGTCCGTTTGTTCACAGTAGGTTTCCCACTAGCCCTTGACATGAGGGGCAACTTTGAGGAGTGCAAAAGTAATATTTTCCTTATTGGAATAGTCATGAACAAAAAAATATCCTTCCAGCAGATTTAACCATCTATCTAGGGTATCTGTATTTATCTAGCCTTCAAATATGGGAACGTCAAAGTTAACTTGTACCGTCAAAGATGTGGCACATTCAGAGAGGATCTTGGATGAAGATGTGTCACCAGTGGGTAGCTGCCAAAAAAATCTGGGAAAATTTATCCATCATCGCGTTCCCTTTTCGCTAGAGGGCTTTCATGAGAAATATTTTGAAAGGATCTCATGCTGCCTCATCTTTCTTTTCTTCCACCATGGCTGGCCTTTGGGGTTTGCGAGGATGGTTTTGCAAAGGTTCAACCAGTTTGAGCCCTAACTCCTTATACCTTGACCTTATTGGGGACATGCAAATAAAAACAAAGAAAGAGAAGACTGCTTTGATATCACTGATCCAGACATGTGAAGGAATGCAACAAAATCATATATAAACATAAACAAGAAAATGCATCATAAATAAAACTTCATTTCATTAACATCAAAGAACTAAATTATGATTACATACAAAATTGAAATAAACTAGTTTGGGTAATGATAACTTATCTGTGAGAAGAGATGTGGTGTTTACATGCCTCTGAACTATGTTAAAATGAGGTTCAAGGGCCTTTTTATTATTTAACAACAAAGGAAAACCCTAAACGACAAAAGCCCTAAACCTAGGAGATAAAACACCAAGATTTTGTGGGCCCTGTTGGGGTTAGTTGGGAAGCCAACTTCTTGGGGTCGTAACTAGGTCATATGATCTTCGTTTGGCGCATACAATACCTCATTGGAAACATCTCTCCGAGTACTATAAGATTTTCCACAAGCCTATTGCGGACCTCAAAAAATGTTGTTTAGGGGGGTATTTGAGTCTCCAAATTGTCGTATATTCATCCTCTTTTCCTTCTGTTATTCCTCACATTTATACATATTATATTTCTCCATTCACCATTTATCATACCATTTTCATGTTAAATATGGATCTCACTTATTATTTTCCAATTTATTCATTTTCATGCATTTTAAGACAATTTGTGATTAATTATTAGAAAATATATATATATATATATATATATATATATATATATATATTATATATATATCTATATATATATATATATCTCAAAAGTTGTGTGAGCTTTTGTAATGTGTAGGAATATTTCAATAAAGGATTATTCAAAGATATTTGAGGAGATAATCATTCAAGCTCATTTCAAGGAGAAAATATTTCAATAAAGGATTATTCAAAGAGGTTTGAGGAAATAATCATTCAAGCTCATTTCAAGCAGAAAATATTTCAATAAAGGATTATTCAAAGAGATTTGAGGAGATAACCATTGAAGCCCATTTGAAGGAGAAGATCATGAGGATATGGATATCTCATCCAAGATTTGTATGAGGATTTGAAGGGATCATATTTTGTAATTATGGAAATTGGTTGAGAGAAAAGTTGAGTTGTATTTATGAGTTTCTTATCTCCTTTTCAAAGAAACTCATGTATAAATATGAGTGCTCTCTCTCTATTTGAGTATTTTATGATTGGAGAGGATGTAAGTCATTGTGAGGTAATATATTGAGATTTGTTTATTGTTAATGTGAGCCCACATGTGTTTGTTTTTGGTATTTGTTATTTTTCCCTTGTTGCTTTTCACATGTTTCTTTTCTTTTGTGCAATTCCATATTTCTAGATTAATTTAATTTATGCAAATGAATTTTAGTCGTGTGTTTAAATTCAGTCATGTGTTTAGTTTCAGTCGTGTGCTTCAATTTCAAGCATTAGATTAGGTCAACTTGCCTTCAATTTTGCATATATTGTGCATGTTCATCGTAAGTCTATGAAATCCTCGGGTTGACAATTAATGATTGGGAAATGATTAAACGACAATACTTTCGCCCAACATTTTGGGACCGTTGTCGGGGAGGCATGATGAATTGAAGTTTACTTTATTTTTCCACAAGAGTGATTTCATTTCCTAGATTTGATTTGATTTTCATTAAACTTCTTGCTTACCAACTATCATAGTTTGCTTGCTTGACAGCTAAATCACTAGTTGTTATTTACTTCTTTCTAGATTCTCATAGTTTTCTTTCTTGATAACCGCAAGTGTGTTTAATTTCCACAAAGTATTATTTATGGTTTTTGCAAGAGTAGGTATATGAAACTAGATTATTTTCATTTGGTTTTACATTCCGATTTTAGTTCTGGGTGATGTAAGAACCTATCTCCTACTAATCCATATGTATATCAGTATAATTTTGGAATAACTCACTTGGGTCCTAGCAAAAGCCAGGATCTCCTCTTCCAGTCCAAAGCTTAACTACTCCTCCAGAAGCAAACAAATAATCAATAGTCGAAGAATCCTATACATTTGATGAGGAACAATTATTCGAACAAGGGATTGAAGAGGACAAAGAGGAGCTACAGCATGATCTGAATCAGAGTAGAAATCATGCCTATGAAATCCTTATCAAAAGATGGTTTCGATAGTTTCAAGCAAGCACTAGGTTATATCAATTTCGTTTTTATTTTTATTTCATTAAATCACAGTCATAGAAACTAGATTTGATTATTCCTATATATTTTCATTTTAAAATTGCGAAATTGGAAATGAATATATTTTTATTACTATTATGTGAATGGTTACATTGGAAATTTAATTATGTGTAATGATTTATAATTTCCAACTAGCATAGAGTAGGTAGACTTTTAGTTTTAGTTTTGAATATGTATGCTCTCCTCCCACTCTTCTGCACGATCTCGAGGATCAGAAAGTAGGATAGTAGGATGTCCATAAAAGTTTTTAGGAATGAATAAATTAAGAATTTTCAATATGCTTAATCAATCTCAACTGCAAATCAGTTTTTCTCCATTTGCTAAAAATGGGAATGTGATACTTTTGGCATGCATTGACATATCTTTCTTACTAACTAGGTAGACCCCATATCTGAAGAAGTTAAAATTTAGGCACCTTTTGACAAATTAGGAAATAAAAACATTGTTTTCTAATGTCCATTAATAAAATCGAATGAAATTATTGTATAATCCAACTGTTGCGCAACCTCACTACTCACAATCAAATGTGATAATAACATATGGAAGGCTTTTCTTTGAAATTCTAATAGTCTATTGCTTGGTGGGGGTAAAAGCGTGTATTGAGTTTGAAATATAACTTGACAAACACATAGTCAATGAAATAAGGTTTATTGTGATTTTGTTTTTTTGAAACCAATGGAGAACGTATCCTTCAATCCCGAATCAACCATATTATCTCATAATTACCTAGGAATACACTTTGCAAATTTCAACATATACGATGATTTCATTGTGAATTGTAGTTAGAACTTGTAGATCTAACAGTGGCAGTCAATTTATCAAAAGGAAAAATGACAACATCCAGGCACCTTGAAAAAATACCATGGATGTATTATTTTTAAGGTTGTTCATTGGCTTTGTAAGGTTTGTTGTGTTGAGTGTTTCCAACTCCAATCGGCCTTGCTATTGATAGAGGTGCAACGATACCTTTGTTTGATGACAAAAAATCCCATAATTAATTATATCAGCTAAAAAAAAATGAAGTATATTTTTTATAGTTTCAAAATCCTCGGAAATCCATGAGAAAAGTCGAGTTCATTAAAAACAGTGATGTGAAATTTAAAGGAGAAATCTTGTTTTTAAATATTTACGATACATCGGATCTCTTTCTTGGCATTGCTTCCTATTTCTTCTTGCATGGGTTGGTTGAGCTCACCACTCCCCTATGAAGTTGACATGGTTTCCAACTGGTGTTGGGTAGAACAATATAAAAACATAGCAGCTGTGTGTGATAAGCATCGACCACCCAGTAAGGTTCTAACAATATTTAGTTGTACCAATTGGTCATGCACTTTTAGAGATTCTATCTGGTCATGAATGCTCGATCACTCAGGATCAACAAGTCCACCATTCATTATAAAATCTAATTCAACTCCAAGATCTAATTCATTTGAGCAATATATTTAGAAGTCAATGGGGCCAGTGGGGGAGAAAAGTCCTCAAAAACCCATCTGTTTGTGAGGAAAATAGGGTTTTAGTTCATAGAATAAGGAAGAAATCGCACCAAGATATTCTCCAACATGATCGAGGAATTCGGATTTTGTTGTATTGAGCTAAGTTGTATAATGAAAATCAAAAGTGTTTTGAAATGCCTACATGGCGAATAAAACAATCGTCCAACATTGTATAGAAACTTCGTATTCGCGAGATTTTTAACGTAGACATTTTGTTTTGTTTGAAGTTGGAGTTCTTGGTTACTTGTGCTTTTCTACAAAAATATCTCAGGGAAATTAGACCCTTCAACAGCTCCTGATGAAAACATAGAATTGTTCTTAACACATTCTTTCTAAAGAAGGTGGATATGGGACAAAGTATCTGCAAAGGGGATCTTATTGCAAATAAGCCTATTGGGAACTTTCATGCTTTTGATATGCCCCTGCTATATATTCATGAGGAGAAATTCAATCAGTGAATATATTTACTTGACAAATGTCTGATTGGTATAGAGAGAAATTCGTAATCGGTGAAGCAGAGATGGCATTGAACCCACCATTATATTCAAAGTGAATGTCAGAGCCCTTATAGAATGAGGTATATGTGCTCGTTTGAAAAGCCATGAAATTTGAAGTCAACAAGATGCTTGGAGCTTTAGGAGTCTATACCTCAGTTCTTTGTTGTCCTTCGTTCAACTAGGATGTATCAACAAATTCCCGAGAGGGCGATCATTGGATCAAATATGGAGGAGACAGTTTGATGCCACACATTTGCAAACATTACATCAGTGTAGAACTTCACGCCATTGTTTAAAATTATAGTCTAGGTGTTAAAATTATGAATTGGGAATTGGAGAGATTTGTCTCTACTTCTCATAAAAGTTCCCCAGAAAGTTCGAGTTTTTGTGGAAATTCTAGTTCTGTCAATTCGAAAGACCTGTGTTTTACGCAGAAGGATATAAATGGGTGCTTCAACAAGGGCCATAAAGGCATAAGTGTATAAGATGTGGCTGCAGATATTAAGGTTGGAAAGCTTGATCTATCGTCTTTAGGCCCACTTGATGTGCACAAAGGCAACGATGGTGAAATTTGGTGTCGTGACAACCGAAAGCTCTAGTAATTTTGACAGGATGACGTACCATCGGCTAAAGTGAACAACAATTTCAAGTCTCATTGTCTCGATGAGAAAATGAAGGATAAGATGAGGGAAGACCATATCAATTAAAGGAGAAAGTAGCAGACTTGGACTTGGTGGTGCCAAATTTGGAGATGAATGAAAACAAAAACCAACCATCAACTCTTTAATTCTGAGAAGAGGATGAACCCGATTCTCATATAATTTCCAATTGTTGAGTTATCTGTGTTTGGTTTACTCATGGAATAGATCAATACTTCTTCTCATCCCGCTTTCCATTCATTATTTCTCTCTTCTCTATGATCCTTACCCAAAGCTTCCCGTCCCTACCATCTTGGCCGACGACCTCGACAGATCTAGATCCTCCAACTAAAATTGTTCGGTACTTAGGTTAACATAAAAACTGGAATAGGATTTCTCCCCACAATTTATTTCTTTTACTCAAACATTAATGTTTTTTTTGCAAACTCATGATTTTAAATAATTTGACAATGTTAATCAATTTGGTCCCTTTGGGAGCATTAACAAATTCCACATCAGACTCACCCATCGATGATAATGAAATATTTCTTCTACTAGATTTATTTGTTTCATGCTTATTGATGGGCTGTGTAAACAATAGAAGTTAGAAATAAGACAAAAATCAAAACAATTAAAAAAAAATTGCAAATGGAGATTTCATAACTCTTGAAAATGATTTATGCTAACTTGTTTCTTGGATTCACTTCAAAGGAACTTGCACACAAAGGAAACAAGTAAAAAAATCATTTTATTTTATTTGGTTGCTAGCATTCATACTCATTCCTACATTTTATGTCTCTCAAAAGCTCACACAGTTTTCATGCAGCATTTGTACTAAGCTTTTATGGGTGCACAGATGATCCAAGTTCATGTAGATGTGATCTCCAAAAATCACAATAAAACATGCATCATTAAATCTTGGAGGAGCTAATTCTTCATAACATATGTCATGACATTTTTCGCTACATAGAAACCTTTTGCATCATGATATGTTTACCCACATTTCTCCTTCAAAGCTCATTAATCATCCATATTGGAGTGCATTGATTCATTTCCTTACCCATCATGACTTCATACATGTCTACTTTTCTGAGTCACATACATTTTTGCCTTCTTTTCAGTTCATATTTCTGCCTTCTGAATAAAACCATCCAACTCTCTGCATTTCCTTGTTTCCCTTTCCATAAAAAAAAAAAAAAACTATTTGACCGTGAGATCTTTTATCTATAGTATTACCAATCATTTTGTACGAACTGGTGTTGACTGATGTGAGATTCCTTAAGGACCACCTTTCAACAAGTCTTGACCCATCTATCTCAGCACCTTATCTAGGATAGATACTAGAGTCATTATTAGTACCTTGAGGCTTGTATGGCTTAATGACAAGTTCTCTCGCCGACAATCATGTGAATACATCAATGTCCCTTTATCGTTGGATCTTGCAAGTGGCTCGACATCATCTCATCTATTAACACTTCGCAAGATGTACTTAGGTACCTTCCAACTCATTAACATTAATGGTGAGTTTTCCTCACATTGGTTAACGATATTCATTAATGGTCGGTAATCCAATGACTTCTCTTCATGCTTGACATCAACACATTTATTCACATGACTAGAATTATACCATCAGGTTTTTTAGTAGGAGAAGGCTATATACTTTTCATGACTCCACCAATAGTTGCAGCAGTATGTTTCCAACCATATGAGAGTACCATAGTTCTACTTTCTGACTTGATATTTTGGTCCGTGATCCAGAAGCAAAAGCAACCACATTTTCCATGATCCAACAACAGAATCAGTCACATTCCTATTGCATAATTCATCAACTTTTTGGGTAAGTGGAGGTATGTTATTTTCTAATCATTAATCATATGATTACTTAATTGCTAGAAATGAATGAATTTGTAAAATTCCCTCACCATGTTCCATTTCCTTCCTTTCGTCAATATAACACATCGTCAGTTGGGGGGCGAGGGTGGGGGTGGGGGGAGGTGGGGGTTGGCAGGACTATATTCATTACCATCTCATATTTCCACCTTCTTTACCATTGACCAACATGTCTCTTCCAATTAAAATTTGTTGCACTTGAGTCAAAAACATTGATATATATATATATATATATATTGTCATGATTCACAAATATGAAGAAAAGAGCTTTCTTATGTACATTCATAACTTATCATTTCTAGTGCAAATATGTTTAAAATATTATTGCAGCAAAAAAACTAAACAAAATAAATGTTGTTAACACAAGAACCAACATTTTTCATATTCATGGTTGAAACACAAGAACCAACCATAATAATTATCAGCTACTACTCATGTACTTCACATCATGGAATGATTTATTGTTAAAAATACATGAAATCCAAAGTTAAGAAGCCAAAATCATACAAGGAAATTCATCCAATGTTGCATGAGGACATGCAACGAGTTCAGTTGGGGCGATGTTGAGTCTCCAAATTGTCACATTCTCATCCTCTTTTCCTTCTGTTATTCCTCACATTTATCCATATTATATTTCTCCATTCACCATTTATCATACCATTTTCATGTTAAATATTGGTCTCCCTTATTATTTTCCAATTTATTTATTTTCATGCATTTTAATATATATATATATATATATATATATATATATATATATATATATATATATATATATATCTCAAAAGTTGTGTGATCTTTGTAATGTGTAGGAATATTTCAATAAAGGATTATTCAAAGAAATTTGAGGAGATAATCATTCAAGCCCATTTGAAGGATAATATCAGGATGATATGGATATCTCAACCAAGATTTGTATGAGGATTTGAAGGGGTCATATTTTGTAATTATGGAAATTAGTTGAGAGAAAAGTGGAGTTATATTTATGAGTTGCTTATCTCCTTTTCAAAGAAACTCATTTATAAATATGAGTGCTCTCTCTATTTGAGTATGTTATGGTTGGAGAGGATTGTAAGCCATTGTGATGTAATATATTGATATTTATTTATTGTTAATGTGAGCTCACATGTGTTTGTTTTTTCTTTTTGTTATTTGTGCTTTGTTTATTTTCACATGTTGTTTTTCTTTTATGCAATTTCATATTTATAGATTAATTTAATTTATGCAAATTGATTTTAGTCGTGTGCTTCAATTTCAAGCATTAGATTAGGTTAATTTGGCTTCAATTCTGCATATATTGTGCATGTGCCTCGTAAGTCTATGAAATCCTCAGGTTGGCAATTAATGGTTGGGAAATTATTAAACGATAATATTTTCACCCAACGGGAGTCAAAACATCTCTGGAAGTTCAAGACCCAAAAAAATGCTAAAATTAGTAAATGTTGCTCTAAGCAAGGAAACATATGAAACCAACTGGAGGTCTAGGTGGAATAGGCAGGTGACCACCAATATCCACCTGGATCATAAAGGTAAATGTGAGGAAATGTTTTTTGTCATCATTTTCTTGGTGGGATTTTGTTTTCTAGTGTTTAGTGGGGAAGCCAAATTTATTATTGAATTCCTAAAACAAATCTATTAAATCTAGAATATCTTCTATTCTTCCATACTTTATAGTGAAAAACACTCTTCCACGAAGGATTTTTTGTGATTTTTTTTATTGATGGCTTGAGGTGGTGAAAAGAAATTTTTTTATTGCAGTCTATATTATGAATTACAACTTAAGGCAACACAAACATTGAGGTAATGTAGGAAGGATGGACCAATTACAACTTAAGGCAATATGAACTTTGGGGTAATGTAGGAAGGATGGACCAAATTGTAGATTATTTTCTTCATAAGATTGAGGATTTCAAACTTGGTGACTCGGGGCCATTAGAATTATCCCTACATGAAAAAAACCATAAAATAAATCCTTGTGACCTTTTAAATTCAACTCACATTAGATTATAGAATCAAAATTAATTGATATAGTGAAGAAGAAATTAAGAATATTTAGTAAGGATGATAAATAATTGATTATTTTAAGTTCAAAAATATTCTAAAAATAGTAAAAATAAATAAATTATAGAGTGGATTAAGAAGAAGTTTAGATAGTCACATAGATAGTAAACAAATGTTGAAGAGTAGATATCTTAGTTCTTCATTCTCATGTAAATTACATTTTCACTAATGATGAACAAAGGACTCTCAAATATTCAAAGGCCACTAAGAAATACCTCATGAATTGGGAGGAGACCAACTGGAGGTAAAAAAAAATAGAGTTACATGCTTATCCAAATGTCATAAGAACACTAAACTTTTTTAGCATTTATGCCCTAATGAGAACAAATCTAATACCATTTAGGGTCTCTAGGAAGAGAAAGAGGAAAGGATCTTAAAATACCAAAACATAGTAGATGTGTGTGTTAAACATTTCCAAAATATTTGTAAAGAACACTCCGAGAGAAAGATAGCATAAATAATGAAACATTTTTCATTCTATAAGGATTTATGAGTGAAGAGGAAAATACTAATCTAATGGATTAGGTTTGCAAAGATGAATTAAAACTAATAGTCATATCCTTCTTTAAAAAAAAAGTATAGTTCCTAATGAATATTATTTTACAAAGGCTTTTATGGCTTATTGGAGAATGGTTTTATATTTATTATTGAGGAATCAAGGAGATTTGGGTATATTAGGTGTGTCTGTTTTGGAATAGGTTTCCAAAATTTTAATTTAACTATAAAGATTTATTAGGTGGATGGTAGGGATTTAACCTCCACAAAATATTTTAGAATATTATTAGTAATACGCACAAATTAAAGGTTGAGATTTAGCTTCAAAGTAGTTATGCCCTTTTTTCCTTTTTAATTAAATTGATTAATTGAAAAAATGACATATCAACAAGCGTCATATGAAATGAATTATGTTTTTTTTGGCACACGGTATTGATAAGACATGGTATTGTAAGAAATCAAATTGTAGATATGGTAGGGGGGTGAATCTCCAAGGATTAGAATATAGTTATAGCTTTTTATAAATGTATATATGTTTAACTTATAATAATAATAATTTATTATTTAGTTAATTTTTATGACTTTTTTAATTTTAGCAACATGGGATGTATCACGGAGTAAGTGTTTTGATGTTAATCATGGACATTCCTATCCGCATTTACCATCGATTTAATTTATATGGTCATGCTATTCTAAGAGTTTTAACCCCTGCTTTCTAGTGATCAAATAAAAGAAAGAATCGAATAAGTTATTTAATGATTTTCATCCTATATCTATGTGCAATACCATTTACAAATTCATTTCTAAGGTAATCGCTAGAATAATCATGCTTTTATTATCTCTTTTT
This sequence comes from Pinus taeda, assembly GCA_000404065.3. NCBI lineage: Eukaryota > Viridiplantae > Streptophyta > Pinopsida > Pinales > Pinaceae > Pinus > Pinus taeda. The sequence goes on along the minus strand of APFE030073325.1, from coordinate 22,227 downwards.
ATCTCAAAGGAATAATTTGGATTCCTAAATGATAGGTGCATACATGATTCCAATAGAATAGCTCATGAATGAGTGTGCTCCATGAAGGTTAGGAAGGCATAATTAAATTATCATCAACCTCAATCTCTCTAAAGTTTATGATAATATTGGTTGATCATACCTTGAATCAGTGCCACCATAAGTAAGGTGTAAGTTGAATTTCGTTAACTAGATATAAGGATGTCTATATTCCACGTCATTTTCTTTATTTATTTGTTCCAAATATCTAAATTGTTCACCTATTCACAAAGGTTTGAGACAAGGGCATTGTTTTTCACCTCTATTATTTTTTTAATAGTGGGGGGCCTTAGTGTATGTTCTACCCATGAAAGAGTCAATTGTGAGTTGAAAGGAATGAAGATGGAAAATAATTTAAGCTCACCCTGTATTTGTGGATGAGATATTACTATTTAGTGATGGTTGAACAAGATATGCACAAGTTTTCAAAGGATTTGTTGACTTGTGGACAACCACTAATATAGAGATTAATGTGCAAAAATACTCGATTCATTTAGCAGAATAATAAACTCGCATCCAACTTAAATCTCTATTCTTCTTCATTTCAATGTCATTAATTTTAACAAGGGGTTTAAGAATTTTGGTTTTAATTTTAAAAAATAACGAATATGGGTTTGAAGATTGGTTTTGGTTGCACAAAAAAATTGAAAGAATAATTATGACCTGGAATACCAGGTGGTTTTCTATAGGAGGGAGAATAAATCTTGTAATGTCAATATTAGAAGAAACTCATGTGTATTGGAATTCCTTTGATGTAAATTACCATGGGCACCATTACAATAAAACTAGGAATATGTTTTATTTTTCTATAGATAGGTAAGAAAGGAAAGGAGGGAATGTTCTTTGTTAAATGGGAGAGGATACCTAAGTTTAAGGATTTGGGGATGGGGGTGTAAATTTTTTGTTACCAAAATTATGTAGAGGATTAATGTTTTTGAGGGTATTTGGCAAGCCACCTCTTTATAATTACATGGAACCACTTCCTACAGAGACGTAGATATGTGAGTCTAATGAAATTATCAATGCATCTATTATTTTGAAATTTGTGGTACTTTCCTTTGTTATCATAGGAAATTGGTTGGAATGGAAAGTTGAGAATGTAAACAAAGTTAGGTTGACATCGAGAGTTATGAATGGAAAGAAAGTTAGTTGAAATGGAGAGTTGGGAAAGGAAACAAGGTTATGGCGAGGATTAACTCATGGATTAGGTGTGCAAGAACAATTGTTTCATTTAATGGAACTTTTGAATCTCTCAAGAATAAATAATTTAATTAGATAGAAAAATGCTAAAGGAGCAAATAATTACCCTCTATTGCGTGAAGGGTGGAATTTAGCAAGTGATTTAGCACCAGAGAGAAAGATATTAGAAGCATGGGGAAGGCATACTAGAATTTGACTTCACGTTCTATCAATATAAATATGGAAAATTATGGATTAATATAGTAATTTAATTTTAATCGGTATGTAACTACACAACTACATTGGGTTATTTAACCATGTTTTTAGAAGGAGATTAAGTTGAACTAATATGGTGTGGAATGAAGGCTTAGAGAATTGAATCTCCTCTTAAGGATCAAAATATTTTTATGGAATATCTTTGGAGAACAAAGTACTAACCTAGGATGTCCTCTTGAAGGAGGCATGGCAACTTCTGGGTATATGGTTGTTTGTAAAAATCATAATAATATATTTACTTGTTTCTTAAATTTTATTAATTTGTTGTATGTTTACTAGTTTAATGGGCCAGTAATTATCCCTTATTTGTAGTATATTTTGTTGTAATCCAATTCCTTTAAAATGACAAAAAGTAAGTGAATATTAGTTCACTTTGAGGGGGAAACCTCATTTTACATAAAATCCAATAAATAAGACAATATGTGATGATCATAAAACTAAGTCTCCTTTTGTTTGTGTGTGTGAGAGAGAGAGAGAGAGAACATATAATTATAATGAAATGGTAAAATTAAAGGTTATATTTGACCTACTAATATAACAAATATACTAATAATGAATGTTTATTAGGGTATTAACATAGTCCCCCACTTTTAAAGAAAAATTTCCCCCAAAGCTTGTCATTGAGGGTGTTTCTTGATGAACCACTCATTTTATGTAGCTTCTTCTAGAATCATATTATTCCACTTGATTAGGTACTCCTTAATGGCTCATTTCTGAATAGATAGAGAACATTAATATACACATTTTTCTAGTTCAAGAATCAACTTCCAGTATTCATCTAATTCTAGAAGATATGTTTCCACTTGCACAATTTTTATCAAAATGTTTTTAATGAAAGATACATGAAAAACCTTAGGAATGCAAGAAGAAAAAACATTTAACTAATAGTCCAAACTTATAAACAATCTTGTAATGTCCATAAAAATTTGGAGCTAATTTGTGATTAATATTTTCCTCTAGTGTAGATTTCTTGTAAGGTTGTACTCTCAAAGATACCCAATCACCCTCCTTAAATTGTCTTTCATTTCAATGTTGATAAGCTTGTTGCTTCATCCTATTTTACACCATTTGAAGGATTTCCTTCATAATTTAAAATTTTCTTTAGTATTCGCCATATGTGACTCTATTTCATACACTTCGTAACTATGTTGAAAAAACTATGACATACTTAGAGCTATATATCCATAAAGTCCCTCCAATGGCGACATTTTAGTATATGTTTGATAGGTAGTATTATCCCACTATTCTACTAGAGGAAGCCACTTAATACATTATTATTTCTTGTCCAAAGAAAAACATAGTAGATAACCCTCCAAACACTTACTAACTATTTATATTTTAGCCTTTTTTTGTGAATGATATGTTAAATTCATAGCCAATGTTATTCCACTACTATTCCCATTCCAAAAATATTCTTGTAAATTTTGGATCTTTGTCACTTACTTTATTTAGGAAAAATACAAATTCTATTAACTTCTTTCATGAACACTTATGCTATTTGGCTTGTCATATATGTACTTTGAATTCCCAAAAATCAGCATATTTTGGGTCTATCAATGGCAACAAAAATGAAATTCTTACCTTTATATTTTGGTAACCTTATAATGAATCTCGCTGATATCTCTTCCCATTGGTTTGGTATGTGTAATAGTTAAATTAGTTGTAATTTGTTTATTTCTTTGGAAAACTTGATATTCCCTTCCAATTTTTCAAATATTTTCCTTTATTCCTTCCCAAAAATTATATTTTTTTATCCTTTGGTATGTTTTAAGGAACCCTACATGTCTTTCCATTGGAGGGTCATGGGACTCCCTTAATATTTGTTTCTTCAACTTTTATTGAGGGCATAAAAATATTCTACCCTTGTAAAAAAGTACATCTCTCTTCCATTCCTACTATTCTATAGAGTTCATATGTTCCTTTATACATTGTATTTTTTGTTTATTAATATTGTCATTTTTCCATTCATGGAAAGGTTCTTCTATCCACAATGGAATAAAAGATCTAATTGAATATAAACTTAAGGTTCCTTATATTCTTGATCGAAAATTATGGAGGGAATGAAATGAAATATAGATTTATGACAAAAACACAAAGATATAGTAAAAATTAAATTCTACCAGTAGATGAAGTTTGTCGAAATGTAAAAAATGTGGAATGAAACAAACTCTCTCAAATGGTGGTAGATTATCTTTGAGAAGAGATGTTATGGCTATGCATATTTTCTAGAGTGCAGTACAATGAGGTTGAAAGGTTGTTTTTAACATAAATAAGTAATGAGGAAACCCTAAAATTCTGAAAACCTAAGCCTAGGACGTGAAACACCGAAACATTTGTGGCCCCAGTGGGGTTAGTTGGTACATCAAATTCCCAGGGCCATAACTTCTTCATATGATCTTTTTTTAGCATGCTCAATATCATATTGGAAATATCTAGCTAAGAAGTACACATTTCAAACAAGCCCAAAATAAATCCTATGGCTATCACTTGGTTCCCTTCCACATAAAAAAATGCCACTTAGGATCTCAAAATGACCCTATAAGTTCAAGAGCCAAAAAACCGTAAAATAAAAATCCAAGCTAGAGAATTATGCTTTGAGATAGTGAAATAGGTGGGAAGCCACCAATATCCACCTGGATTAGTCTCTCCCCATTAGGAAGCAATGGTCTTCATTGCATTAAGTACCGTCATGAAATGGGGAAACTTTGGTTCAACTTGGACCTCAATGACCCACTTGTCTTAGTGACTGAGTTGCCCTGCTTTAAAAAGCCAATAAAGTTGAAACCTTTGTTAGTCGGTTCCCATGACCTATGTGCCCATGATATAAACAGTGTCTTCCTTTTCCATGTAGTAAGGGTTGAGTTTTATTGGATTTAATTGATTTTTTTATCTTGGATGTGTCCTATAATGATGGAAAGTATGGTCGAAGGAGGTCCACATTAAGCACTATGTGTACACCAAGGAAGGGGGGAATACTTAGCTCAAAGGAATTGTCATCCACATCCTTGGGTGATGGTATAAAGTTCGTAATGAAGTGGAGAAAGCTTCCAATGGGGTCTTGTAAGGTGTTGTTTCTGAAAATTTTGTTGCACATGTATTTTCATTGATGTCAAAGGTGTTGTCATTGATGTTGTGATGTTAAAGTTGCAACCTGGGTAGCATATCCTTGAAGGGATATATTCTCTAGATCATTAGTCCAAATGAGAACGAAATTTGTATGGTTGAATAGCTTATTCTAATACCTTTCAAACTATACATGATACTTCTTCTAAATCCACAAGAATAAAGAGAAATTGAAGTTGAAGTGAAGAATCAAAGCATGGTTTATTGGATTTAATTGAATATAAACTTAAGGTTCCTTATATTCTTGATCCAAAATTATGAAGGGAATGAAACGAAATATAGATTTATGACAAAAAACACAAAGATATAGTAAAAATTGAATTCTACCAATAGATGGAGTTTGTAGAAATGTAGAAAATGTGGAATGAAACAAACTCACTCAAATGGTGGTAGATTATCTTTGAGAAGAGATGTTATGGCCATGCACATTTGCTAGAGTACACTACAGTTGGGTCCCTACAATATTAGTGATTACCCCATTACTATTGTAGTTATACCCCTTATTAATATTGTTGTGCCCCTATTGCCCCCATATTGT
>APFE030073325.1:0-11263 GCA_000404065.3 Pinus taeda | reverse complement strand
ATCATCCAAGAATTGTTCATTTATGTAATGTAAAGGAGGTTGCCCCCTCGAAGAGGCTGAATTCTAAGACGTTGATCTATCTTTTCTATCTTTTCTTGAGTTGGTTTCATAACAATGAGGTTGAAAGGTTGTTTTTAACATATATAAGCAATGAGGAAACCCTAAAATTCTAAAAATGTAAACCTAAGACGTGAAACACTAAAACGCTTGTGGCCCCAATGGGGTTAGTTGGTACATCAAATTCTCAACGCTATAACTTCTTCATATGATCTTTGTTTAGCATGCTCAGTATCCTATTTCAAAGATCTAGCTAATAAGTACACATTTCAACCAAGCCTAAATTAAATCCTATTGCTATCACTTGGTCCCCTTCCACATAAAAAAATGCCACTTAGGATCTCAAAATGACCCTATAAGTTCAAGAGCCAAAATACTGTAAAATAAAAATCGAAGCTGGAGAGTTATGCTTTGAGATAGTGAAATAGGTGGGAAGCCACCAATATCCACCTGGATTAGTCTCCCCCCATTAGGAAGCAATGGTATTCATTGCATTAAGTACCCCCATGAAATGGGGAAACTTTTGTTGAACTTGGACCTCAATGACCCACTTGTCTTAGTGACAGAGTTGCCCCGCTTTAAAAACCCAATAAAGCTGAAACCATTGTTAGTCGGCTCCCATGACCTATGTGCCCAAGATATAGACAATGTCTTCCTTTTTGATGTAGTACGGGTTGAGTTTTATTGGATTTAATTTATTTTTTTATCTTGGATGTGTCCTATAATGATGGAAAGTATGGTCGAAGGAGGTCCACATTAAACACTAGGTGTACATCAAGGAAGGGGGTAATACTTAGCTCAAAGGAATTGTCACCGACATCCTTGTTGATGCTATAAGGTCCGTAATGAAGTGGAGAAAGCTTCCAATGGGGTCTTGTAAGGTGTTGTTTCTAAAAATGTTGTTGCACAAGTATTTTCATTGATGTCAAAGGTGTTTTCATTGATGTTGTGATGTCAAAGTTTCAACCTAGGTGGCATATCCTTGAAGGGATATCTTCTCTAAATCATTAGTCTAAATTAGAATGAAATTTGTATGGTTGAATATCTTATTCTAACACCTTTCAAACAATACATGATACTTCTTCTAACTCCAAAAGAATAAAGAGAAATTGAAGTTGAAGTGAAGAATCAAATCAAGGTTTAGTTAGTCAAAGTTCACTCTTATACTCATATATATGCCTCTCAAATGTATTTGAATCCATTACCATATCTAGGCCTCTTCATTATATCCAAGCTAATACCAAGGGATGCATTGAGTCATTCAGACATTGAGCCCCTTATGGCGCAACACTTTAGCTTAACATTAATCAGATATCAGATACATCTAGATATCTAGGGATGAACCAAGGAATCCATGAATCCAGGCATCTGAGCCCATTTTTAGATAAAACTTTGGCCTAGTGGTTGAATATCAGAGACATCTAGACAATTTTTCTACATCCAACTGTCTAGGGGTGAAATAACTAACCTAGTCAAAAGCCATACTTTTGTATTCTCCCCATAGTCACAGGTGGACCCTAGTCTAACATGGTGGTACCAGTGGCATGGTAGGTGGTGCCAGGTGGAAATTTTTTTGAACATGGTAGCTAAAGGTTTTGACACATGGCACCCATATTTGACATCTTTTGGTGGGAAATTATACAAGTGGGAGATGATGCATGGTAGTAGCAGATATTGACATGTGGCAGTGTGTTGAATTTGCATATCACATGGTAGTGACAAGGAACAAAGAATCACATGGTAGGTTTTGATTGGTTCTCAGAGTTTTGACATGGAAACTTCTAAAGTATTGGTATTTGTGCCAATAAATAGTTTGGTGGAATCTTCCTTTGTATTTCAACATTTCCAAAGTGGGCCCTTATTATCCATAAAATTTGGGGTTGTTCAAATTTATCTAGGCATCAGGTGTCCAACATTGGGGAATGTACACAACATTGGCACAATCAAATGGGGAATTTTGGATATGTTTGTAGAAGAATATGGGTCAATGTTCCACATGTGACATGGGTTCACATTGAAACAAGTTATTTAGGCATCCGACACCCAAGGGCGTATGAAACATTTTCACTAGAAAATAAACCTAGATCTACATATTAAATCAAAAGCAAAGTAGATGGTCAAGACTCGATTGATAATGGTTCTGTATCAAACAAATTTGTATTCTATTTAGCCCATCCAACATATGATGGCATACATAATGTACTCGCTAATAATGAGTCAGATTCCAAATACAATGAATAGGTGAAATAATCATTAAATTTTTTGTCCCAACACTTAGACATATGGGGTGATAGTGGAACCCCTAGAACTAGAGTTCATATTAAGCAATCTAAGTAAAAGAAATATATGGATGTCTAGTACTCCCTTACACTGAAGTGGACTCATATACATATTTGTTGGAAAGTTCTTAAACATGATCATATTATGAAGTTTCCTAAGTCTAAAGTGAATCCCATTGGGAGTCAAGGAGTCATGAAAATAAGACTTATGTAGGTCATCTAGACTGGATTTCCAACCTTGAAAATAAAAATAATATTCTAATTTTTTCCAAATTGGTTTTCCATGGAGTGTCATACCTAACAAGTCTTGTTTGATGTATAAATATTATATGCCAAAGAAGCTAGAGGAGATGTAGCATGTGTGACTATGCGTGAAGTCTGAGTTTTTCATGGAAGTGATCATTACTATAGTTGTAGAAGTGTGCAAAGGGAAATCAAGACAGAGAAGTCGAATGAAGTTTTGTGTCACTGAATGTAAGAAAAAGTCTAAGAATTAAATATATGGAATATGTGTGATTGAGGAAGAATGTGACAATGGTTTTTGAATAGACAGGCCAATACTATTTGTAGGTATAGAGTAGGGAGTGATGTACAAAACAAATGAGCAATATATAAGGACAGTGGATAAAATAGAGATGAAGATAGAGAGTACGGAGGACTTTTGAATGTATAAGAGACATTGAGGAAATACAAATTGAATTAGAGATCAGTCAATCTATATAATCAGAAAATCGTGTGGACCTAACTTTGAAAAAGTATGAAAAAGGGATCTAATAAGCAAATTTTGTTGGTGCTAGTAAATTAATTCAAGGGATTGGTGTCTCCTAGTTTGTGCTAGTAAATGATTTCAAGGGATTGAAGTCTCCTTTTGGTCTGTGCCAGAAAATTATTGTAATATTAGGATGGTTCCTACAATAACATTCATATAAATATGTTTTGTGGTTTTCTCCCATAAGGGTTTCCATATATATTTGGTGTATTATTATGTTGATGACGTGATTATGATGTGATTAAATTATGTGTGTGTGTGTGCATGCGCGTGCGTGTGTGTGTGTGCACGCGCGCCAGTGCGTGTGTATGTGTGTGTGCCCATGCGTGTGTGTGTGTGTGTGTGTGCGCGCGCGCGCACCTGTGTGTGTGTCTGTGTTTGTGTGTGTGTGTGAGTGCATGCATGCATCTATGTCATGATGCATGTATGTATAAAAAGAGAGAGGGAGGGTACAATTATAGTTAAAGGGTATATCCAATAAAATGAATATAAAAATATAATTATAAATCATTATCTATGGCTTTGCATTAGTATTTATGCTTAACTTGAGGATTTTTTTAGGGATTAACATCAAGGTTGAGTACTTATTCCTCCTAGTATATCAAGAATAATGAGTGATGTATATGAAAACATGGTTCAATTCAAGTAAGAGGTGTAGATCCTACCAATCCCATGCCCACTAGTGGTTAATGTAGTATTCATTGTAGAATAGTGAATAAAACTAACAACAAAAAGAATTCATATTCAAAAGTTATAGATGAGGAGAGGACCCATTTCCAACAACCAGTAGATTCTTGATAGGTGCTATGAAATCCTAGGTTAAAAATAGCAAAATAAATGTCTCATGGGAAATTTTGAAAAAATATTCTCAAGTAAGTGGATGAAGGATACAAAAATGGAGGTGACATATAAAATTCAAGATGAGTTAAAAGAACCAATAAAGATATAAATAAGAAAGGAGGTGAGCAATATAAGATATTATATCTTAATGAAGAACTCATGCAAGAGGATAAACAATTAAAGTGGGAAAGAGTAAAAAAATTATTGTGTTAAAAGGATGATTTAAGTGAAGAATTGAAAAAGAAACATGAAGAAAATATGTATATTACAAAACCATGAAAAAAGGAAAAACTACTAGATGATGTCAATGGATTGAAAGAAGAAAACAAGAATTGTCAAAATCAAGAAAAAGAAATGATCTTGGATGATAAGACTACCAAAAGACTTGAACAGGAAATTTACAAGAAGGTTGAGGAATCTCTAAATATTTATAACTAAAATTTGAAATGCAATCTATAATTGAAGAATGATTTTAGAATTTGAAAGATGTGGTCATGTTGAAGCCTCAAAGGGAGAAAGAAGACAAGATTCAAGAGGATGACTAAAGATACTTGAATAAGTTGAAGTCCATCTGGAGGATGTACATGCCAAATGTGATGGTATTATTTCAATGATAGAGTAATCAAATACTAAGAAAATTTGACGAAGGATGTCATTGTCTTCGAAAATAAGATATGTGTATTGGTTTTACGAAATGAAAGAATATCATCATATGTAAAACCATATCGACACCCTTATTACAAGGGAAAATTTCAAGGAAGACAAGTACGTTTACATTAGTATTATCAAGGAAGAGGATGAAAAACTCATCAATATTCATGCAAAATGGAATTATAAAACCATTATTAAACATGATATTATCAGAGACCAACAAATACTACATATAATTAGAGAATTTACAATAAAAATACATGCAATAAAAGGAAAAATGCAACAACAAACCATTAAGGATTCAAGCCGAACATAATTGAGTTTGATGGATGGATCATCATCAATGGAAATAAAAAAGAAAGAAAATAGGAAAATCACATTCCTTGGTTTCCTAGCATCTAAATACTTTAACTGTAAAGCTTTTAGGCTAAAAGCTTTTTTAAGGTGGTGTTAAGCGGAATTTATGATTGTGGACAAAGGTGAATTCCCTAGACCTAGTGGACTGGTCTAAAACAATATAAGACAAAGTATACAGAGTTTTCCTCAGATAAGTTAGAGAATGGGAAAGAGGCTTACCTCGAATCTGTAGCAATATTCTCATTCCTCCTCACTTGTAAGCTCCAATTGTAGCTCCAAGTGCCATAAATGGAACTTTCACACACAATTGAAACATGAAAAGTATCTACAACAACTAAGTAGCATAATTTAACATCTCTATTCAATGAATGAGAAAGGCATTAAAATACATGAGTGTAAACATAATACAACACATATAGGAAAATAAGATATTGTTTGTATTAATATAAATAGGATATATTTTACAACCATAAATAATAGTTGATCTTGTAGAACTCTCCCCAAGTTGACTTGTCCTTCCTTGCCACAAAGCACACCTCAATATCAACCCTAATGCATGAAGATGATGACTCCTTTATGTTAAAGGAAACAACGTAAGGGTACAAGCCATCTCCAAAATAAAACCCTGATGCTATGGATGGTAGTAAATTTCTAGGAGAGGGGTGATATTTTAGGATTTACCATAATGAGCTCGAGATCCACTTATGAGGAGAGGATGATCTCAAGGGATAACAGGTGAAGTCACCAAGGTAAGATCATATAGGATTCAAGCTCTTATCCAGGGTATATATTTAAAGAAACCCTTGCAAGATTTTGGAAGAGGAAGCTTTGGAATATTTTTTTATTTTCCTCGATTTCTAGAATCAACGCACATGCACAAGGGAGCAACTTGTTCTAACCAGTGCTGGTATAGAAGGGAGTGACTAGCACTGAATGTAGGTGGCTAAGTGGAAAGGGTGTACTAGGGATAAAAAAAAATATTTTGAGCAATTAATCCCAGAAACTCAAAATTTGTGGAAAGGTCATGCTTAGGGCTTTGTGATGGAATGATGATTACCCCCTAAAGTAAAATTTCTAAAACACCAGCTGATGATTGAAGTGCTTTACCTTATGACAAGTCTGGATCAAGAACCGGTGGTTGAGATCATCATTTGTTACAATAAATTTTCATCATGACATATTTATTGAGGGAGGCATACCATGCTCAACACATAAGATAATGTTACATGTACATTGATAAAAAAATCGCATCCAATGATGACAAAGAGTGGACCCATGCTTGGATGACTATTTACATGATCATGGCCATCAAGCTTGGAAATCTTGCATTAATCCTAAAATCGTAGCCTGGATGGATGGAACTATATTTTGGGTCTTATATCTTGTTCACTCAATCGTCCAATGTCCGAGTTTAATAATGCAAATAAATGAGATGGAGTCGAACATGGTAGAAACCATCTGATTACTAGCCAATGATGTAAGTCATTAATAGACACAAGATAAACCAATGATGATGTTAATGGATCTAAAGGTACCATAGTACAATCTATATGGTGTGAACGAATGAGTTGAAGTGAAACACCACACATAACCTTTTGGTCGAAGGCCAATGAAGAAAACATGTCACCAAGAGCGAGGAAACTTTCCATTGATGTATGGAAGCCCCAAGGTACGAATGGAGGCCCTTGATGTATCCCTCATCAACGACATGAAATAGGTATCAAGATCTGAGACATAATGATGTTGACGGGGAACTAGTTCAGGAATGGAAGACATTAATGAAGGCTTAGTAGTTTGTAATAGATATCAATTGAAGGACTTCTCTTGAACATATTGATGAGCCTCATAAATGGGTAATTATATGGGCTCATTTTACCTCCTAACCGTGTCAAATCAACCATTCCCTTAGCTTATTATATGATTTTCTGATTATATTTATGCTTATGGAGTGAGTTGAGTTAGTTATGATGCCATGTGGTCTAACATGTGTTTAATGAAGATTATTGATCAATTTTGAAGTCAAATTCAACGATCCAGTGGAAAAACGGCAGTAATAACTCAAAGTGGACAAAGGAGAGGACTTATAGGAGGGAATCCCCCTCATTTATTACTCCTCACTTTGAATTCCTCTTCATTCAGCTCGAAGTACAAGAAGCCAAATCATGAAATAGAAGGCAGTCGAGCAAGTGGAGGATGACTGATGATTATCTCGAGTTTTGGGAGCCAAGCCTCCCTAATTCTAAGGAAGATGTTGACAGCTTTATTTATATAAGTAGAGAGGCCTAGGGCCTCACTAGGGTCAGATTTTTGTTGGATTTTTGCTTATGTAAAATCTGCTCAAACTTCAAGCTTATTATTTCATGACAGTGTCATGTAATATTGTTATTGTTTTGATAATAAAGATGGAATACTTTTTGAGCTAGCACTGAGTTACCTTAGAGGGCTGAAGATCTTGGGTTAGGGCCCAATCCAAGCAGCCAAGTTCCTCTTTACTTGTATTTTTATTTTTTATTTCAGTTTGTAGATTAGGTTGTTGTTAGATGTATTTCTTTTATGGTTAAGAATAGGTTGCTTTTGATGATTCAGTAGTTTGCTTCCATTTGTGTTCTCTATAGCAGGTTAAGAAGTGATAAAGATAAGATTGAAAATGCTATTAACAGTTCCTTGGCCTCTCTTCCTCCCTTTGGGACCATGATTTGAGGCAAAGACCCTCTTGCTACCCCAAAAACATAGATTTTCCTCCTTCATAGGACTTCTAGTGTTTGCAGCTTTTAGTAGGTTAATAGTCCAATTTTGCTTTGCTTCAGGTCTTCTTCATCATGCTCACTCCTTTATTTCCAATATAATTTTTTCATGCTTTCCTTTCTTGCAACATTTCTCAGCATTTCCTTTCATAGATCATAGTTTAGACTAGTTTGATGCAAAACTCTGTGTTTCTTGATGGACTCATTTCATTGCTTGTTTAATCTTATTGGTTGATTGTCAGTTCCTTTGTAGCAGATCTCTTATTTTAGTAGGCTATGTTATCAGTCATCCCATCCTCCATCTGATCCATGCCCTACAGGCCACCCAAGTGTCACCTCAATTTTGCCTTAGTTTCCTGCATTTTCCATAGAACTTCTTCCTCTCTCCTTGAGCAAACCTAATCATCTTCCTCTCTCTTGGTGATTCATGGTAGACCCTAGGCACCCTAACACCTCATTCCAACCTTCATCCACCTTTTCCATGCACTCTCACACCCTAAAAATAGTGAAAACTGCTCTCGGCCTCTTATTGTAGGCCTCCTGTAGTGGCCTTGTTTTCCTCCTATAGATTTTCCTGTAGGCTTTCTTTTGAAGTCCGAATGTGGGAAAAGCCTCCAGAAGACCACCTAAGACCTCCTAGGACCCATTAACACCATCCTACATCCTCTCATGTCCCAAAACTACCCTCCAACACCACCTATTCACTGCCACATTCAAACACAATAAATTACATGCATGTTAAATTTACATAAAAATACATAAAATTCCAAAAAGATGTTTCTTGCCTATTTACTTCCAGAAATAGCTTAGTTAGATTTTTTTTACTTCCTTGAGTAGGTAATGGAATTCCTTTCATGCTTTTCATAGTGCTTTCTGCAAAAGTAGGACTAGTTGGTTAGTTAGGGTTTACTAGGTTTGTTGTACATCTCAGTCTTTCTCCTTTCTACAGTTAGAGTAGCCTCTGTAGAGTAATCCTTATTTCCTTTCATCACATATAGAGTTTCTTCCAGAATCCATAGAAGTTTGCTTGAACTCCTAGTGATCCATCACCAGCTGACCAAGTGACAACTTGCAGTGAGAACTAGTACTTGTGCATACAACACCGATGCTTCCAAGTTTGTTACAAACTACCGGGTTGATAAGAGTAAAGTAGGCAGCCCAGGAGTTGCACCATTATTGCTGCAATACTGGTGCTCACAATCTTTTTTGTGCAGTTGTCAGGGAAGCATCAGAGTATTCTGTGATTACTGTTTTTTTCTATTTTCTATTGCAACATTATGCTAATAGTTTATTTCAGCAAAAGTAGACTAGTCATTTCTCTTCTTTCAAGTTCTACATTTTCTTTCTTTCCTCTTCAATTCTACAAATTTCATTTCAGCAAAAGTAGACTAGTCATTTCTCTTCTTTCAAGTTCTGCATTTCCTTGCTTTCCTCTTCAATTTTCAAATTTCATTTTAGCAAGTTCATTTTAGCCAGTTGCAATTTGTTTTGTTCAATCAATTTCAGTTTCTGTAGGTACTATCAGTGTGGGGAAAAAGAAAAAAAAAACAACCAAAAAAGATTTCCTTTCATGCCATGTAGGAATAGAGATAACTCAAGAAAAAATTTTCCCAACACCCCCACTGCTTCACACAGCCAACCTTCTCTCTTCTTCGGCAGTTGCAATCAAGAAAAATCCTTAGGTGAAGAGCAAGACATATTTGAAGAACCTATAGGGGAAGAAGAAGAAGAAAACATTCCTTTGGAGCCTATGGTTGAACACAAAAATGCTAGGAGGAACAAAGAGAGAATAGAGCGTACCTTTCCCATTCGAGAGACCAATGGGGACACCAAAACGAAGAATATAATCCCTTTCACCCTACCTCATTTCCATGGTCTGACTACAGAGGATGCTGACACTTTTTTGTTTGAGTTTGTTGTTACCTGTCGAACCAATGATTATGCAGAAGATGAGCAAAAGTTGAAAATGTTCCCTTCTACTCTCAAGGCTGCAGCACTACACTGGTTCATGGGATTATCTGGTAATAGCATCACAACTTGGGCTCAGATGCAGTAAGCCTTCAACAACAAGTATCGAGACTATTGTAGGTCAAAAGATATTAAATAAGAAATTTTCCAAATGACTATAGGAAGTGATGAGTCCCTGGAAGACTATGAAGAGAGGTTCCAACTCAGTTACAAAAGGGTCAGGTTTACACTTGACCCTGAGTCTCTGAAGCTGGTCCTGCTCAGGGGAATTCGGGAAGATCTTTAAGACACCCTCCATCTACTGGCCAGGGGAGACATCTACCAACTGTCCTATGAGGACATAAAGACTATTTTTAGAAACCATTCTAGAACAACCAAAAATAAAGGTGGTGGGAGTCAACCCATAGCCAGTACCTCTTCCTCTAACTCATCCATTAAAGGAGAAATTGGAAAAATTCTCGCAGACTTCAAGAGTGAGATGTTGCAAAATCTTGCCATGCAAATGGATACCTTGCATATCAAAAGGAAACAAGAGGAAGAAAAGAGGGCTTGGGCCATCTTTTGCCCTAGATGCAGTAGGAGGCATCTTAGGAATGAATGACCATTGAACTCTATAGAGGCTTATTTAGTCTGTTAAGAAAATAATTCTATAGATAAGTGCCCTTCCTTACCCGAACTTAAAGCTATATACCAAGGGTCTGAGGGAGTCACTGAACAACTCTATTACATAAACCAAAGGAGGTCGCATGGACCTAGACCATACTAGCAGGGGATTCAAGGGACATCTCAGGCATACTACAACCCCAACCAAGTCACTACCATACCTTCTTGGGGCCCCCCTGCTCATCCTTCCTAGTCCATGCCTCCTCCTTGGTCCTTCACATCTCAATATCAAACCCAACCATCCACCCATTCATTTCAATCCTATGTTTAGCCACAACCTAAGTGGAATGCACCTCATCAGGGGTGGAGGCCCCAATACAACTCTCTTTCTACTCCTTTTCCTCCACCACCTGCCCAACCACAACCGTTACCTCCTGCTCCACCAAAGAAACCCCAAATGCCTGCCCAAAAAAATCCAAACTCGAACAACAGACAGGCTCAACAAGTGTATAGTGGGGAACAATCATGCCCAACTTATGCTGTGGAGATCCAAGAAATTAACTTGCGATCTAGAAAAGTTCTCCAAGATAGCCAGCCTCCACCTAGGGAGGTTTTTTGTCAATTTAGTGTGTTCTAAATTGCTATATAAATTGTCAATCCGGGAGTCGTAAACTGCTGAAGTGAAGTGCACTATATATGTAAGATAACCATTTTCTTATTTCTTTGTCGTTTTTAGTTTTTGATTTGTTTTTGGATTTATCTTCTTGTTGATTTCCTAATGTGAGATGGTAATTCTAATAATCAAGTATGGACAAAAGTATTCAAGGTAATGGTGGCCTTTAAAATGATTTCCGAACTTCAAATTGTTCCAAAGGTGTTCAAACTTACAATGATGAAATCAAGATGTGCCTATATTCTAATTAAACAAAATAGTGAACTAGTGACTATGAAACCCAGTATCCTTGCTGCTATATAAAAAGGAAAAGACTGAACTC
>APFE030073298.1:0-13070 GCA_000404065.3 Pinus taeda | reverse complement strand
ATTGTGGGAATGGCATGATATGATGTGAAAGCAGTGACTACGAAGCTATAGTGAGTTTGGTGAGGTAGAGGGTTTTTAGAGAGGGGACTCTTGAGCTAAGGTTGCTCCCCTCTTCCAGCTACATTCTTCCTCCATTATACAACCCCATTGCAGCTGGGGGGTACGCAGGGAAAAATAGTACCCAAGGAGTAGGCTGGGAGGTAAATCGGTGGGTCTTGATTCGGATCAAGCGCGTCATCATACACTCGCAGAAGTGTCCGACAACGAGGAAATACCAGCGACAACAGAGCAAGCGGAGTCTCGCCTCTCCGGTGTACGGTACATGTGTATTTTGTTATTACTTTACCTTAGATTAAAAGTATATAGATGTGGCGTTATGTTCCTGGAATGAGCATCAGCGATGTGTGTGTTGATTGAATTGAAATCTCAATGTGTTTGTTTTCCGATTGTAATTGCTGTGTAAAAAAAAAAAATGTGCTTGATATATATATAGTTGTATTTGGGTCATTTCACTGTTTTAGCTGGGTCACTACACTTCCAGCCTCACAGCTATCCATGCTAACAACATCATACTCAACCTCAGTCGTGCTTAAAGCTACAAACTTCTCATCCAAAATATCATGGCATATCTCATACTAAGGCAGCACCCATATGCGCTCATCAAGAATGATCCTAAACAACATCGTTACATCCATGTAGCCATATATAATAATATGAATATCTCAGATCAAAGACTGATCTTCCCATGCAAATATCTCGAAGGCTTCTTAGCAATGATTCAATGAGTATGAAGTGACTCAATGAGTGAATTCATGATTGAGTCACTTCATACTCATTGAATTGCTGCTAAGAAGCCTTCGATATATTTGCATGGGAAGATCAATGTTTGATCTAAGATATTCATCCTATGATATGTGACTGCATGGATGTAACGATGTTGTTTAGGATCATTATTTATGAGCACATATAGGTGCTACCTTAGTATGAGATCTGCCATGATATTTTGGATGAGAAGTTTTTAGCTTTAAGCATGACCGAGGTTGAGTACGATGTTGCTAGCATGGATAACTGTGAGGCTGGAAGAAGAAGCTCTTTGGAGTTTCATTTGACCAGGTTCTAGATATGACAGGTATACATTGTGATAATAATGGGTGGGATCTGATTGGTAGATATCTTCAGTTGTGCTACTATACGAGACAAGATTAGGCTTGTGGTTGCTAGCTCTATTAGAGGAAGGATGACTATTGTATATTTTTTGTGATATGTATATTTGTGTTCTAATATAATATTTGATTTGATTCCCTGTGTGAATAGGAAACTGTTGCTATTGGGAGGTAATGATTTCCAAATATGAGCACGATCACATATTTCTGATCTATAGAGAGCATCGTAGATCAAGACATTGAACCAACTCTTCCCCCTGTTTGAGCTCCCAGGGTGTGGAATTGAGATGGAGGGCTCCTACGGTTGAGGGATCTCTGGACAATAACATATCAACCCTATCTGTTACCCACAATTGGCATCATACCCATAAGTCTGGCTTGTTGGGATTGTCCCTCCCCATCTGGCAAATAGGCTGAGGAGGCTTGGGGCATGTGGTCCTTACCTTTTGGTAAGTCAGGTATCTAGCCCAAGCTCGAATTATGATGCAGGTGTTCTACCACATGACTCTTGAGGGTCATTGTTGGGAAGATTATCAAACAATAGGATGGGTTGAGATGTGCTCCCCTATATGACCTATTGCTCAATATGGGGTTGGAGATGTTTTGCTCCGCCATGAGATTTTGGGTTGAGATTGAGCTCCCCGATGTGGTTTCAGGTTGAGATGTTCTCCTTGATGTTGTTTTGAATTGGGATAGGCTCTTTGATGTTGATGCGGGTCATAGATTTGGCTCCCCAATGATGTTTCCCGTTTGGTAGCATTGGGCTCCCCGCTAGTAGAGATTTCGGGTGGTAGAAGTGGCTCCTTGATGAATAGAGGGTGGTAGCTTAGGCTCCCCTCCAATGTCAAATTCTTCTTCTTTTAGATATGAGAATGTTCAACATATGAGCAGGGACAATTAAGAGATAAGAAGGAATAAGCAAGAGATGAATCGAGATGAACAATGAAGATATGTGATGATGAGATACTTGAGATTGGATGTGATTTGATAACAAGATACACATGACATGATGCAGGTGGAATTCTCCCTAGTCGAGAGGGAGTATTAAAATGGGAAACTAGGGCCAAATTCCACTTTGGACAACTCATTTGATGGAGATGATGATTGTATTGAATTCCTCTTTTCAATAGGACCAAAATCAACCTAAAGATCATCAAATTTGGACGAGGGAAAGTGTACTTTTGAATGATAAGCCCACATGTGCATATTTGATTAGGCTGACCCTAAAGCAAATTGGATACCCTTGGAAGGCTATAAATACAAGTGATTTCTACCTCATTTGGATATCATGGATAATTATTCTATTTTCTTTCTTATGTTTGGTTCACACAGGTCCAAGACAAGTCTGCAAAGAAATGGGTTTGCACGAAGGCGAAATTACAGGTTCTGAAGCTCACGCATATTTTTTTAGGGTTTTATTTCTTAGTAGCAGGCTTACCAAAGGACATATTTGACTGGTCGTTGGCTTGTAGGCTCAAGGGAGCAACTAAAAGCTCCTATTCTCTTGCATGCCCACTTCCTCCCTACGATTGAGACCCAAAGTTACATTTTTCTGTTGACTGAAGTTTTCACTCGTTGACCGCAGGGTTCGATAGTTGACCGCAGACAATAACAATTCATTACAGGCTTCTGAATCAGGGTTTTGAGTATGAGCATGTTTGGGTTCATCTCATGGATATTGTTTAGTTTATTTTTTATGATAGTTATATGGATGAAGATATGGATCATTGTACTCTATTTTGTTGAATCACTCAATGAAAATATAATAAGAATATTTTGAAAGGGTTTTCCCCATAATTGGTTTTTCCCTGGTCTTCAACCAATCATAGTGTCTCTATGTGTAGATGCTTTTCTTCTATTATTACTTTATGTTCCGCTGCATTGATGATGATATTGTTTCTTCTACATAGTTTCATATGTTGTTGAATAATGATGTAAATCTGAATAATGTTATGATGTTATGGGATAAATTTAATGTGTAAATGAAAAAATTCAATTATCAAAGCAAAGAACGATATAGCCCCAAGAAAAATTAACACCTTAGTCCTAGGGAATAGAAATCAATGAAAAAGCTACATATTTGGTCATGTTGAAAAGGAAGGGAAGCTATAGGTAGAAGTTGGATTAAGGGGGAGAGAAGTGTTAAGGAAGCAATAATAGGATCATGGTATTGTGACAATCTTCTCTTTGAAGGAAGGTCATGTTTTCTTTCATAGGAAATGATATACCATTGCAGACAACTATCTAATATTTGTGCATCACTGATAAACAAGAAAAAGAGAAACGGTATACTATTCATGGAATAGGAAAAGATATATTGAGTTGATGCACATCTTGAAGGAAAACAATGAAGAAACTATGGCATCCAAAATTGTAGGCCACTACAAGTATGTATCCATGAGGTATGTATGGCATATTTTTGTTAAGGGTCCAAAACATATTGTTGTAGGGTTGGTTGATTATATGGTTCTACGGTTTGTTGTTAAAATTGTTGACACTAGTAAAATCATAGTCATATGAAAATCCTAATTATGTTCCCTCAAAGAAACCCTAACCCTTTGTCTTTAGGGTTTGTGCACTATCTAGGGCTCATGTCTAGTAAGCATTGATAAGGTTGATAAGTTATATATGAAACCCTTGGTTTAGGGTTGTCACTTGAAAACCCTAGGAATCCAAACTCTAAGTCTCATGGTAACCCTAGATTCACAGATTGACATCATGTTTTTGTTATTGTATACTTCATTTGCGTGTACTTGTCAATGAATGTAGGTACATGAAGTAACAAAAGAAGGATGAGTTGATCCCCTGTCTTGGTAAGCATGATGAAAGGAAGGAACCATAAGAACCCTTGGATCCTTGGGCACTCTGATGTATAAGGACAAATTTATAATCGTGGGACTGTGGATGACTGAAAAGAATTAGTATTAGTGTACGATAGAATTCAAAAACCTGATATAGCAGTCAACTAGTCGATTTAATTTTTTTTGCTACAAATCAATAATATGGATCATTTTTGGATCCTCCTTTGTGATTTCATGGGGTGAATTCTTCAGCTTGGAAGAATGACCATGATCCATTCTATATGTTCTTAGAGTAGGCCTGTTAAGAAGCTTATTGGTTCAGTTGCAACACGTTGGACCTCATCCTAAAAATGAGTAGCAGGGATAGATGACTGGTTGAGATATGCTTACCAAATTAGAAGTATATGCTTACTGAATGATAATTCTTATGACACTAGGTTGTACTAAGTGAAGTACAATCACGTATTGTTCTTGATACCTTCAAAAAAAGAAGAAGCAAAAGGGATAAATAAAGTACCTATGGAGAAGATGCAAGATAAAACCATGGATATGGTGAGGTTAAACATGAAAGAGATAGGTCAGGTGCCACAAATAATCAAGACAAAGGATCAAGCAGTCAATGGGTTGGAGCTTCTGAGAGGATGCCTTCGTGATAAGGAAGTGGACTGAAATAAGGATCGCTAGGGATGGTATAGATACATCTAAATTAGAAAGAAAGAGATAAGAGCTGGGAGAAGTATGAATGTGAGAAACAAAAGGATTTAACACATCAAAACAATCAATGGTCTCAATCTAAGGAAATAGATTATGCAAAGAGGCCATGGATGGCATCTGGAATAAAGGAGTAGTGCACATAGAAATAGTACTTGGAAACTTTATATGCTTATGCTTTCCATGTAATTTGATTTTAAGAAAAAAAACATATTGAGTCCACAATAGTACCAAAAAGAGGAATTCTTCTTACGTTTGACAATTGAAGGCAATACTTGGTGAGGTTTTATGGAGGTTTCCACTGAAAGCCATTCAATAACATTGATAAATTGCCTACAAAAATTTGAAAGAGATATTGTGGAATTTGAAAAGACCTCATGCCAACAGAACTATGTAAGAGAACATTATATCTATGCCAACATACTTATGTATTGTTTTACATATTTGTCACTCAAAATGGTGCACATCTGAGGCATAAAATTAATAACTTAATATCATGGATTTGTGAATTGGTTGTTAATTTTTGAAGAGGAATGTTGAAAAATGCTACTAACTTGGGAGGTTTGACATAACTTATTTAAACTATATATATTGAAATCCCTAATCACATGTCGGTATGATGAAAATAAAATTAGTATATACAATTCAACTCCAATGTAATCATGTTGGCCCTCCATCCCCAAAGACATGTCTATTCATAGACATGACGAATTAGTATAAATACTTTATGTGAATTCCTCATTTCGGTCATACATCTAGGCAAGTGGAACAAGAAGAATTTCATAATTGAGGCAAGGAGACAAATTCATAACTCATGAACTTAGTGACAAAGAAAGAAGAATTGATAATTGATATCCTTGTTTGGTTCAAAATTTCTTGGTGGATCTCTGGCTGGTTTTTGGAACCCTCTTATGTTGGATTTGTTGGTTTATTGTGAAGAATATTTATTCATTCTCGTGAATAGCATTAGGATGGAGCAACCCCAAATAAATACCAAAATTCAACCTACCATTGATCTATTTTTGACCCTGTGGAGGAGTTGAATTCAGGTCTAAAGTTACACAGAGTTTGATACTGAATTAACTTCAATTTAAGCCCTTTTGTAAGAGCATAATTCAACTTCAATTGGAGCATAACCTTTAGCCCTTGAAGTTGTGTTTTTTGAGCAAGATTTTTGGCCCCACCCTAGAGCAGACCTCAAAAAATATTGACCTCTTCGAACAAAACTTTGAGACTGTGACAAGAGATGGACCTGGGGAGATTGTAATTTTCCGCCCCAAGAAAACAAAATTTTGGACCTATGGATGAGATTCAGCATGTGGAGAAAGAAACCGCAGCCTTGGAGATCTAGATCTTGGCCTTGTTGAGAGATACCTCAACCTTGTATTTGAACAAACATTTACTACTAATTTTGGCCTGCTTTGGCATATAATTATGACCTGGGTATACCTATCTTTAAGTCTGGGTATGATCTAAATTCAAGGATCTTGAAGTAGATTCTGAGAGAGGGTTTTGGACTAGAATCAAGGTCATTTTGAAGAAAACTTGTAGACACCTCTTGTGTATCTTTTGAGAGAAGAATTGGGTCATCTTATGAGAATATTTTAAGTGTATTTGAAGCATAGCTTAAGACTAGTCCTTGAAGAATTAGAAGAAGGAAAATTGGAGTTCCCTTGAAGATCTCTGAAGCTTCTCTTTTTGGACCTACTTGAGAAATTTTGAAGATTTTTGTAGCATCATATGGAGTCGTCATTGGAGAAGACCATGGAATTGAATTGAAGTGATATTTGGGAAGACCTTGGACTATCATCCTATACTAGATTTGAAGCTAGTTCTATAGTAGAAATATAAGACATTGGAAGCATCTTCTGGAGATCCTTTGTTGCAGCCATGAAATTGATCTATAGAAATTATTGAAGTTGATCTTGAAGACCCCTTGAAGACATCCTTGAATCTTTCTGGGAGAAATCCTTGAAGTATTGCATTGTTGGAGAGATCTTCAAGTATTATTGAATAGGCTTTTGGAAGACTTGAAGTAGTATTGAAGTCACCTTAGAGGATTGAAGTGAGTAGAGAGGGCTAGAGCCCTAGAGGATTGGAGTCCTCATACAAGGTTGGAGCCTTGTAAGAAACTAGGTTGGAGCGTAGATTGGTTTTTGAGGATTGGAGTTCGCATAAGAGGTTGGAGCCTCGTTGAGATCAATTTGGAACCTGGTTTGATATTTTAGGATTGGAGTCCTCATTCATGGTTGGAGCCTTGAAGGAGTTAGAATTTTATTATCCAAGTTGGAGCCCGATTTCTTGTAAAATGATTGGAGTCCTATTCATTTTTATTAATAAAATTATTTTCTTATTGTACATCTTGTGTTTTAGTTAAACTAATATATCTTAACAGGAATAATATAACAATTATAAAGAAATAGTGATTCACCCCCCCCACCCAGTATTTCCAATAGAAGAAACACATTCTTTCAAGCTTTCAAAATCTTGTTGGATTGCAATGGACTATTTAATGGAATTCCTCCTAGTGAGGTAAGTGAGAAAGAAATCTAATATGCGCACCATTCCACTGATTGATAAAAAAATGGCCCTCTGAAGCATACACGGTTCCATCGCATCTAAAAACAATAACAAAAGGACCTTTAACTAAGTACATCTTGAGATAAACTTAAACCTGAAAAATGTCTACACATCTATAAATGATATAGATTGAGTAGGAGGTAAAAAACTTACCTGAATGAATATATATGTGTGTGTGTGTGTGTGTGTGTGTGTGTGTGTTGCAAAAAATTAGTTTTTAGCCAACATCTATCACTAACTTTAATATTATGAGGAATAACACCCTTGGATACAAGACTCTTTCCTTCCATAAGAAACACTATCAAATAAATACTGAACAAAATAAAGAGATCAATGCATATTGATTTACAAGTGTGTGTGTGTGTGTGTGTGTGTGTGTGTTGCAAAACATTAGTTTTTAGCCAACATCTATCACTAACTTTAATATTATGAGGAATAACACCCTTGGATACAAGACTCTTTCCTTCCATAAGAAACACTATCAAATAAATACTGAACAAAATAAAGAGATCAATGCATATTGATTTACAATCAAGCTCTTAACATGACTTTATCAAGACTTTAATAGTAGATAGGGATGAGGATATGTGTGTGTGCATTCCTTCCATAATTTTTTAAGGCTTGATCCACACAAGATTTGAACCTCAAATCTCATAATTGACATAATACTTCATAACAGGATAATCACTAATTGAAATGTCTTCCATGATACTCTTATTTAATTTTTTATTATTTTTATATTGACATGGAAATAATTTACATATAAGATTATTTTAATGTGTTATTGGTTCATGTGCGATATCTTTTAGATTTTATTTAGTTTCTAATAATTAGAGAAATATTTAAGATGTATATTATTTACCCACAATTTCTTTTTAAAATAAATTGTACTATTATTAAACTAAAACACAAAATTTGTGTGTTTCACTAATCTAGTTTAGTAGGGTAGTCTTAGATAAATACTTTGTCCCAAATTTGCATTGGTCACATTAACATATTGTTCAAACAATGAAAATTCTATATGTTTTTCTAAATCAAATAAAATTCAATAATGTTGGTATAAAGAGATCTAAAAAAGAAATATTTTCACGCTCATAGGCTCCTGAACATTTGACATGATAAATTGATTCAACTCACTATTTGATTTGACATATTATATAACAATCAAATACTCTTTTTAACTTTTCAAAAAAAAAATATTGCATCGTTAAATGTAATATCCCTCTTTGGAAAATTACCCCTAGGGTTGAAAACAATAGATGAAAAAATTGTATTCTATACTAGTATCACGACACTTCTTCAATTTTGAAATAATGATGATATTGAGTGCACAAGTAGTGTAAACAAAATAGCTAATTTCACCAACAATAATACGAGTAACTTCAATTCAATAATGCATAACATACTACAAATCCAAAATCTTTCCAATAAAACATTATAGTTTTAGACTCTCAACTAGTGTTGTTACACCGACAAACCTTGCTACTCTTACACTACTAAGTTGACATCAACTTATCCCTTACTCCTTGTTGTCAACCAACCATGACCTAAATGGCACCCTTAATCACTTGTCTATAATTAGCCTTGTCAGTTGCTCCAAACAATATTTGAAGTTACTCTAATCCTAATCAATTGTCACTCTCCTAAGCCTTGCAACCTATTGTTTTTCTCCCTTCCCATTGTTCGCAACCTAAAAAAAAATCTCCTTATCTTTCTTTGTCATAGGGAATTGGTGACCAACTATAATTTGCCTCAAATAGGCCTATATGGGTCTCCCACGACCCTAGATACACCTTTCATTGTCTTAGAAGCGTTTCCTAACCTTGCTACCACAAAAAATGGGTCTCTTACCTCCTCACTTCCTTAGAGCATAGACATGTTGCCTCACAATGACGTTTCCAACCATGTTTCCCTAGGAAATAGCTTTGGCTTCATTCAAAAGATAACTTGCTAGCTCATGATTGACTGATTAGCTTTACTTATTTAGGAGACAACCCCCACACGCCTCAAAATTATCTCACTACCATAGATAATATCTCAAAGATAGCTTGCTACCACAGATAAGGCCTTAGGAGTAATTCGTTCCCAAAAAATGTTGCCTAGGAAACCCTCGATGCCACAAAATACTACCTCATAACCCTTCTAGCCACAAAATGGGTAAATACTACCTCAAAAAGTTATGCTAAGTAGAGTTCGGTCCCGTAGTAAGAAGGAAAGGAGGATAAGCTAGGGTGGAACATTTCGCCACTGAAACCAATCACAGAAACGGGGTCTTCAAAACCCTCTAAGAGCCTCACCCCAAAATCAGAAATATCAACAATCCATGATGCTCACTATGAATCTTCTCTCTCCTTTTTATAGATTCCCTTTGGGGTTTTCCATCCTATTTTGCATTTGAGTGGTTAACAAGTTTCCTCCATTTTCCCCAAATTTAACTTCTCTTGCAAGTTTCCCTCCATTTTCCCCAAATCATCTAATGTTACCTGAGAAACATCAATTAATGGGTTCCTCCCTTTACAAATGACTATAGCTTATGGGGTTAAATAGGCTACTACGTCTTCCCTTGGGAAATTTATTAGAAGATGACATTACAATCCCCCTTACTTACATTGCTTTCCCTCAAGCAATTGCAAATTCAAGTGCTGCAAGATCTTTTCTCCTTCCTAGTGGCGTCCTCTTCAAGCAAGTCCTTCCACCTAATGAGATATTGTAAGATCATTCTTCCCCTCAATTGCCTCTTTGAGATATCCATGATAGCTTCCAGAATTAATACTAATTTCCCTTCCTCGTCCAAAGGGAGTAGCTCAACTAAAGTATTAACTTGTTGACCTACTACCTTCTTAAGGCACGATTCATCAAAGACATTGTGCATTTTTCTTACCTCTAACAACTCTTGGTCATATGCGACTTCATCAATTTGTGTGATTATTTTTTAAGGCCCATAAAATCTTGGTTTAGTTTTTTTGCACCACTTTTATTGCATGAAGACTATTTATATAGCTGCAATCTTAGGAAAAATAAATCTCCTACCTCAAAGATGTGCTCTACCCTATGCCTATCCACATACATCTCCTGTTGTTTATGGGCGGCCGCAGATTCTCCTTAAGGACCCTAAGGATGTCCTGTCTCTCTTATATCCAATCTTTAGAATTTGGAGCCATGATATCCCCAAATGCCAAATCAACAAATGATGGGGCATCATAGCCATACAATTCCCTAAATGGGGTCATCCCAATGGATATACGATAAGTGGTGTTCTAGCAGTGCTCCCTAAGATGTAACAATTGGATCCATGCCTTCTATTGTCTTGACACATAGTTACACAAATACCCCTCAATCCATTTATTCACAATCTTTGTCTAGCCATTTGTTTGAGGAGGATAGTTGGTACTAGGGGTCAATTATGTACCCACCAATATGAACAACTCCTGCCACAATGCACTCATAAACTTCCCATCTCGATCACTAACTATATTTTAGAAAAACCATGGATTCTAAACACCTCCTTGAAGAAAAATTATGCTACTTGTGGGGCCTTACAAGCTATCAAAATTGCAAGAAATGTGTGAACTTGGTTAACCTATAAACTATCACGTAGATGAAATCCTTAACATGTGCCTTGTGTAGACCTATGATGAAAACCAATGATATTCTCTCCCACTTCCACTTTGGAACTAGAAAAGGTTGTAGCAATCCTGTAGGAGTATGCCCAAGCTTGTTTTGCTGATAAGTCGTGCACTCGCTTATGTGCTTCAACACATCAACCTTGAGGCCTTTCTAAGAAAACCTTTCTTTGATCTGCCTATAAGTTTAGAAGAACCCTTGGTGTCTTGCTAATGGTGTGTCGTGCACAACCTTCATGATCTTCTCCTTGAGCGTGGATTTAGGGACCTATTCTTATATAAAATGATGTCATATACTCTTTTGTAATTGTCATCCCGGATGAGATCGTACATCAACTAACAAGAAAACTTGTATTTGGAATATTCTACCAAGAGGTGGGATTTCCAACCCCCTATGATCTTCATGATTGAACACGTGGCTGGTTTCTTGGAAAATGCATTGGCCAAAACATTCTTCTTTTCTTTCATGTACTCAAAATCATAATCATAGGTTTGAACCTTACTAACCCATTTATGTTGTCTTTAACTTAGGTTATTTTTCTCTACTAAGTGTTGTAAGCTATTATGATATATTTTGATCACAAACCTAGCCCCTACCAAGAATAGTCTGAATTTTGTCAAACCATGCATAATGGTGAGAATCTCTTTGTTGTGTATGGAATATAGTCTCTCTTGATCCCTAAGTTTCCATCTATTGAAGTTTATCAGGTGTTTATTTTGCATCAACACATCTCCTATCCCCTCACCCAAAGCATCATGCTCTAGTATGAAGGGTTGGTTGAAGTCAAGATGTGCCAACATTGGGCATAAGCTCATCACCTCCTTAAGCTTGTTAAATGCTCTCTCAAACTCCTCTTTCCTCTTGAATGCCCATTTCTTTGTCAATTCTATCAATGGTCCACCTAACTAAGAGAATCCTTTAACAAACCTCCTGTAATACCTGAAAATCGCAAAGAATCCTCGCAACTTGGTAAGGTTCTTGGATGTGGGCTAATCGAGTATGACATGTCTTTTCTCCTAATGAAATTGTACTCCTTGAAAAATGATTGCATGTCCTAAATAAAGGGTCTTTGTCATCCAAAAATTTTGATTCCTTGACATAAAGTGATTGTCCCATACTACTCAAAATATAATCCAAATGTCCCAAGTGTTCCTCACATGTTTTGTTGTATATGCGGAGGCCATCAAAGAATACCAATAATAACTTCCTCCACTATTTGTTGAAGATGTGGTTCATGCATAACTGAAAAGTGGCCAGTGCATTGGTTAAGCCAAATGGCATGACCAAGAATTCAAAATGCACATAGTGGCACCTGAAGGTTATCTTATGCACATCCTAATCTTGAAATTAGATATAATGATAACTTGATCAAGGATCAATCCTTAAGAAATTCACTACTCTAAGTAACTAATCTAGTAGCTCATTGATCTTGGGGATGGGGTACTTGTTTTTTATAGTCTTCTTGTTCAGGGCTTTGTAGTCAATCCACATCCTCCATGTGCCATCCTTTTTCTTCACCAAAAATAATGATGAGGCCAATGACTCAAACTAGGTATGATGTGGCCCTTGGATAGTAGTTCCTTGATGGCCTTTCCTATCTCATCCTTGAATTTATTTGGATGCTTGTAAGGTGTGGTGATCACTAGTTGGCCCCCCTTCTCTAGCTTTATGGTGTGCTCAAAACCCTATCAGGAGATCTCCTTGGGGAAATCTCTCCATAAACTTGATCATGCTTATTCAACAATAACTAAATATCAACCTGATATTTTTGGATTCTATTTGATGACTTCTGACTTATAATCAAACATTATGTTATGTAAGCCACATCCCCATGCCTAAATAGAGCCTCATTCTCTTAATTTATATAGTTCGAGGGCCACCATTGGGCATACCTCTAAACACTACTTTGTTGCCATTTGATTCTTTGAATTCCATCTTTGTTACTAGGTAGTTCACTAAGAGCTTTCTCGAGTATAGCCATTGTACCCCTCAATACAACATTGGTGTTTGTGAGATCTACTACACAGAAATTCTCAATGGATGTGTAATTTCCCAACATCATGCTCAAGCATGGAATCCTTTGTGTGCATATCATATTGTACCCACCAAACCCCACAACGATAATACCCTCAAACTATTTTGTGGGAATACCTCTTTTTGCCACCAAAGATGCATCGATGAAATTGTTGCT
>APFE030073290.1:642-24581 GCA_000404065.3 Pinus taeda | reverse complement strand
TGTTGAATCTTGCACAATACTCCAAAACGGTCTCCTGAGGACCTCGCTTGATTGTATCATATTCACCCAGTATATGCAAGGGATCTTTCTTCTTTTCCCATCTATTAGTAAAGGCATGGTAAAGCTCATCAGGAGTTGTTATGGTATTTGCAGTGACTGATCTAAACCAGGTTCTTACATCCCCTGTCAGGCTCTGAACAAAAATTCTCATTCTTACACTGTCATCATCAATTTCATAGTTCTCGAAATGATCTTGCATCCTTCTGGCATGCTGAATGGCTGTGAAAGGGCCAGTGGAGTCAAAGTATGAGATTTTGGATTGGTAGTCATGAGGCAGGGCTGCAGCATTAGCAGGTAACTGCAAGGTGCATATCTATTGGCCATATTTGTAGGGTTTATGGGGTTGACAGCGAAAAACGGGACAACAGGAACTATTAGGACAATAGGGGTAATAGGTATGGCAGAGACTACAATGTTGGTCAAGGGAATATGTGAAATGGATGAAGGTGTGAAAGGAGGGCTTCGAGATGTAGATGGTGAGCTAGGGGAACCAGGGGTAGACCGGAATAGAACCTTGATTGGAGTGAGAACGGGGTTAAGGTAGACTGTCTCAGGGCTCAAGTCAGAAGGATTTTCCTATTTTTGCTGCTTCCTAATGTTTTTAGGGATTGTGTTATGATTTTCAAAAACAGTTGGTGGGTTAGGGTCAGCGTTGGACCTTGTATACCGTTGATTCTTCTTGGGAGCCAGCTTCTGAATTGTTTTTTGATTATTTTTAAAATTTTCTTGTATCTGCAAGGGCTAGACAAGATTGTGGAATGGTTGTGTATGTCTTAAAGCTAGTATGAAGATAGACTGAAGCAGCTTTTATGTAAACTTGTTAATGTAAAACAAAAACAGTTTTGAAGGCTTCCTGGCTAACATTCAGGCTTCACCTGCATCTTTTAGGAAATATACAGTAATTAGAAAATCCTGAGGTTGTCCCCAGCGGAGTCGCCATTAATGTTAACACCCTGGTTGTTCCCTTTGACTCCCAAGGGAATACGTTCGGGGTAACCATTAACCAACCTTTGGATTATAGATCCTAGCCTATCTATAATCAGAGAGGGCTCTCTCTTTAAGTTTCAGCTATGCGTTGTGAGGATTTTAGGCTAGTTAAAAGTCTTAGTTTCCTGTTTGAGACTTTGGTTGGTGAACTTTTTGTTGTAAGAAGGGCATGAAATGTGCAGAAGATGCTAATCCGTTGGGCATATGGAGTCAGAAATGTGAGATAGTTCTGGTGCCTGTGATGGAGAAAGTTTTGCTGCAAGGCTAGATGGCTATTGTTAATATAATTTTCTGATTCAGTGAGTGAAACAATGGTAAGTGGAGTTACAGACAGTGTGATACAAATTTGAACAACAATTTCTACTCAGTAGCATAAATGAATTAATGAATAGTGACTGTGAGATATTCAGGGCTTATTGGAGCAGTTAAGAATTCCAATTTAAACATCTGAAGTTATAGAAAAACATTTATAGTGAAGATAGATTGAGATCAGGGTGTCTCCATGGACAAATCCTAAGCTATTATTTTTCCTTCTTCTCTAGATATAGAACAATATGTGAGAGTCATGAGTTAAAACAAATAACATAAACATTAACAGAGATAGAGAAACACTTATTATATCAAGCCATAGCACTAGAATCCTGAAGCATTCAATGGTTCCAATCACAGCATGCACCGGTAAGACTCAGTTCCTGTAAACTCCAATCTTTATTTATATCATCCTTCTGAAAGTTACAGCCGAGTTCTCATTTCTTCATAAGAGAACAACAAAAACCAACAACCACTTGAAAGTTTGTCCCAGGGGGAATATATACAATAGGTTTTACAAAATATCTGAATGCTGAGTCATTTGATAAATTAACGATGCTCACCAACTTTACAAAATAGCAGATAAGAAAGTTATTGCTACTCTAAATGTAGGATAAATGGTCTTTAATTCTGTCAGAACTCTTCTTGACCTTTGGAGGAGACTGAGTCGGTTGAGCATTCTGCTTTAATGCTGAATGATGTGAATGATATGTGTCTTTATACTCTATCACGCTGTAGATTTCTCGGCCCTGTTAACTATAGCTGTCATTGTTGCTTTTGGTGGTTGAATCTTCCTGCTGAGTTGGCTCATTCCACCTTTTTCAGTCATAGTATATGCAACATATTTTCTGAATGTGATGACTTATATATTTCAATGAAAAGACTTTGATGAAACCCCCTGTTTATAATAATAACTGTATCATTGAGGTCCACCATTCCTGTGTAGGCAATTGATGCCTAAAAATTGCATCCACGGTCTCATCTGCCTCTGTGTATTTATAGAAGTTCGGAGGAACCTCAAATAAATGGCTGATCTCATTCATAATAAAAAACAAATTCCCTACTCTGTCATAGAGACTTTGCCCAGATGCTGGCCCTGTAACCTGTGAGCTGCTTGATCCTTGACTGATCTAATTGGTGGCAAATGTGTTCACCCTTTTTGCATAAACCTCATGTGATAGAAGTTTCCCTGCACTGTTGAGCAAGCTTGGAAGACCTCTGCCCTGTAATGTTGCAAACTTGTCCATGAACTTGTTGACCTCTGTTTGCATGTCCTGGCTTCTTCTATCCAATGTCTGCACCAATATTTTCAGTGTGAGGACCCTCTTTATTAGCTGGATAGTTTCTGTCCTGTTGGAGATCCCAATTGCTGCTAGCTGAGGACCCGTCCAGTTATTAAGCACATTAATCATTCTGCTGGCTATCTAAGGCATACTGCCTAGAGATGCCCTTGCTCTATGGACTTCCTTTTGTGCTTTGCCTATGAGCTCCATTTGCTCATGGATAGTTTGAATGTATTGCCACTGATCCGTTATTGATTGGCCAATGTGGGTACACAAAATTGTCCTGATCTCAGGCACCACTTTGTCAAGGGTGAGCTCTTTCTCCAGCTCCTTTATCTTTTCATTGAGAGCTTTTATTTCTCTCCCTTTCTCAGCCACATTCTGCTTGGATTTTTCATACTTCTCATTCAGCTTGGCCAAATTCTCCTTGGCTCCATTCAGTTCTGTCATCTGGGCTTCGAGGGCCTGGATTTCACTCATCAATTTCTGCATGTCGAGGCTCGGAGCCTGCTCTGTAGTTGGTGTTGGTGCTGCTGTTGATGTTGATGGTGCTGCCGGTTCTGTGGGAGGAGGGGTAGTCTTTGGGGGATCCTCAAGGTTTATAACCTCTGGAGGGGGCTGAGAAGTCTGGCCTCCCTCTTTCTGCTGCAGGGCTGCCTGTAGTGTAGCCTCTGTGTCCTCCAGCTTCCCTTCTGTCTACACTAGTTGCTTGTGCAGTGCTACCAGCAATGTAGCTACCTCCTGGTCTTGCCTCTGCTGAGCAACCTCATTTGTTTGGGGGTGAATGGTTGCTGGGAGCTTCACCTTCTTTCATAGGGCTACAAGGTCTGCATCTCTTATCTTCAGCAATGATTGTATGGCCTTTGGATCCTTGGGATCATGCCCAAGCTCTATAATTATATCTTCCAAAGACTTGATCCTGTTGTCCTTGGCCAGGGAGGATGCCTTCTCCAACTCAAGTTGGGCAACTGTATTATTTAGGCTGTTTTCCAACCTATTAGCCAACATTGTTTTGTCTGCTAATGTTGCATAGACCATCTCACCTGTTTGCTTGTGAAGCTCTATTTGGTCCATAGGGTGGATGTCCTTTGCAAGAACCTCAAGGTTGGTTCTTATATAGTTTGCAGCTGACTGTGTCTGCAGCATGGTGGGCATGAAATGACTCATGGTCATTTTTCCTTCTATGATGTCATAGGCTAACATAAGCCTTTGTTGATTGGTGGGGGCCATCTTCAGCAACTGGTTGTAGATTTGGAGCCTGAGTGGCTCATTTCTCCTCTTGATCTCAATAAATTGTTGCTTGATGCCTGCCTCTGCTCTCCTTTGATGACTTGAGGAGCTGACCTCTCCTGCAACATTTCTCTCTTGTTCCTGTTGAAAGGAACTGGCAGATGCCTCCATACTTGGTGGGCCCATTCCCAATGATTTCCCCATAGGCATTTCTTCCTCAGAGAGGGGATTTAATCTCTGCCTTTTCTCCCCTTGATTTGTTGACATGGTGAGGGGAGTCTCCTGTTCTCTGTCCCTCTTCTTTCCCTTTTCCTCCTTTTGTTGAGTTTGAAGCACTGAGGCCTCCACTGCCTTTTCTTGCCCAGAAGGCATTTTCTCTTGAGCCTGTTGCTCAGTTGGTGTTGGGGCTTCAGCCATTTGCTCTTGCTGCATAGGCTGCCCCTCTTCTTGATGTTCTTCTTGCTATTCAAGCTCCTTTTTCACTTGTTGTTCTGTTTCCTACTCTGTCCTAGGAGGTGGCTGTTCCTGCTCCACCTGCTTGCCTTTATCTTTGTTTGATTCCTGTTGGGCAATTCCGGCTGCTTGCTGCTGGGCTGTGGAAGACAAGGCAGCTGCTCCAATTTGCCTTTGACAGGAGGAAGCAACCTGCCCACAAGTTTCCAAGTCAGCCTCTTTTTCAAGATTGCTTGCTTCTCTTCATAGCATTTCTTCTTTACTAATTGGCTCTTCTAAGGTGCCTTCTTTCCAGCTTAGGGCATTGGCATACTGCTCAATATGAGGCAGTTTCACATGAGCATAGCCACCCAATTTGTATTTTATCCTCCTAAGGGAAATGAAGTGATTAGGGACATAAGGCACCCATTTGAAACTGGTTTGAAGTTTGAGGGTCTCTAGGATCCTATCAGCTTCCTTCCATCCTTCCTCCTTTTTATTGTACAGAAAAGGGCCCAGCTGGTTTCTCACCTTTAGTTGCAACTTCTTGTTTTTACTTTGGAAATGGACATAGTCTACATTTCCGAACTGCCTGAAGTACTCTAGGGAAAAGAGTCTCATAGGTGTTAGCTCCTGCTGCAACAGGTATGCATTTTTCATGATTGGCATTTCACAGGCCAAATATGTCGTACTATGCTTGCTGCAATGCTCCATATTTGCTCAAACAATCTCCACATGAAGAAGGTTACTTCAAGTTCATTCAATTGCCTTCAAATTTTGTAAAGTTATCCCGGTATCGCTATTTTTAGTTAAAGGGAGGTCCAAACAGTCTAATCTTGGTCTCCCTAGTTTTAAATTTCATGTTTTAGAATATAGATATTGTAAGTCTGTCCAAACAGTTTAATCTTGGCAGATTCTTAGATAGGTAGAGAAACAGAAGAGCCCAACAGCTTAATCTGGGCTTTGGAAGAAATAAGGGTAGTATGTAGATAGGAAAGCATCAAAAAGAAAAATGTATGATGGGTTTGCAAGTCTAAGTGCACCCCCAAATAAAAGAAGAAAAAATGCTAGGCAAGTAGGCTGGGTAGGTAGTTCTGAGGCTATTGAATTGCTGACCAGTTCCAAGTTTTCAGGTATCATATCATTTTAAACATAATCAACAAAGATTTGTAAGCAAAAAGGCTCAAATGAGGTATAACTAACTCCCCTTCTCTGTTTTCTCCAATCATTAACTAACATCCCCAAAAGAGGTCAAGATCTGCTTGACACCTCTTAAGTTCATCATCTTCATAAACACTGGCTTGAGTAAAGATCTGCTTTACTCAAAGTTGTTCCATATCTTCTCCCGAAGTATGGTCCTACCCCCTTGTGACAGCCTAAGTTCTCCCGAACTTAGCGCTTTCTTACCATCTCCATATTAACCACTAAAATTATTATTTAGCTCCCTATTCTTCCCATCCCCTTATTAATATTAAGTAAAATTCCCCTTATATAATATCCCTCCCCCTGGTTGAAAAATAACCATAGCAATTCCCGGGAATTGTTCAGTTTATCAGAAACTAAGCAAGAACCCCGAACTCCAAAACCACCTTAAAAATACGATGGACTCCTTCCAAAGTATAAAGTTCCCTCGAGGTAGTCAGACCCCTTCCGAAACCTCAAAAGCCTTCACACCCACTTACTTACCTTTTCTCCTCAAAGTCGTTTTCGCGTCGCAGCTTCGCCCTCTCACATTCATGCAAAACATTGCCCATCCGTCCCCCACCGATGCAATATTGCAAAATCGGCGATCGGTGATCGGAAACGCCGAGTGTCCAATCCATTTACCTCTCCATCCCCGCCGATGCGATATCGCCATATCGCATATCGGCAGTTGCAAGCACCAAATGCCCAACCCAATGATCCCCCTATTTCCCCGCCGACGCAATATCGCGATATCGCATCAGAGTCTCTTCACCATAGTCCATCCAGTATCTCACCATGTCGCGTTGTACCAGGGACCCACAGCTGATGTCATCCGCTGTATAGCCGACGCAGTGCTTACGTCAGCAGCCAAAAAAGCTGAAAAAGCTTCGCGCAGGAAGAAAAGTCGCATTTCGGAGCTCCGGATCAAGAAAGAGAGGCAGTTTCTGACGACGCAGTGCTTACATCAGCAGCCAGAAAAGCCGAAAAAGCTTCACGCAGGAAGAAAAGTCGCATTTCGGAGCTCCGGATCAAGAAAGAGAGGCAGTTTCTGAAGCGCTATTCGTGCATCGCTACGGGAAATAGGCCATTTCGAGGAATCTTCAGGGAATCTTCTGATTGCCGAGCCCACTGCACGCCAAAAGAGCCCGAAAATCGCCCAATTGTGCCAAAGGATCCGGTTTGAAGACAACAGCATATCAGTCACAGAGTTTAAAGTGTATCAGATCAAATCAGCAGGCATCAAGCGTGTCAAAGAGTATCAGTCGACGGCATAAACCATCAATGTAGCGGCAAAGTGTATCAGAGAATATCTTGAGCAGCGGCCCAAAGCAAGGAAAATTGAATATCTTCCAGCAGATTCATAGAAGGAGAGCGAAATTACTTGAAGCTCTCAAGTCATAATAATTGCACATTCAATTCGCACCAAAGCTGAACTGCAGCCCCGAAGCTCATTCACTCCAGCAGCACCGCATCTGGTCCCCAAGGGCCACCTCGTCACCTGTTCCAATTCAGCTGCCTCCATCACAGCCAAAAAGATTTACTTGCATTTAATTCCAGCAGCATTTAGATTTTTGAAGAGTTCTAAGCAGTCCTGTCAAGGTCACTTGTAATGATGTCTTTCCGATATTTTGTTTATAAATACCACCCTAAGCGATATTGTGAAGGGTTGGTTGGTTGGTAGTAGTTGTTGGTCAGGTTTCTTTCCAGCATTTTCTCTGAGCAAAGACTCGCACTGTAACTGTCATATTTTTCCATAATCAAAGATTGCTGAAAGCAGGATTGCGAAACAACTTGATGTTTTCTCTTGGCCAAGGAATGATCACAAAATTCCTGTGTCTCTCCATGATCCAATAAGTGTTTTTCTTCCCTGTTTATTTTATGTTTTTATCACCTTTCCGCCTTTCTAAATTGTAGGAAAAAAGAATAGCTTAAGATTTGTTTCATTACACCTTAAGTTCAATTTCTGCATTTTTCAATTTTTTCCTCAGAAGCAGTTATGAGCTTGTATTCTTAAATGATCTGGTTTACCTTGTTTCTTTCACATATGAGTGCATGTCTTAGGAATTCTTAACTGCTCCTGGATCCCACTCATCCACTTCTCCTCTTTGTTACCATGATGAAATGATTATCTTTTGCCTTTCATCCCTAATGTTCATTCCGTACTTTTAGCAGACCGAGTATTGTATCTTGTGTGGCTATCTTTCTCTGTATCCCCTTGTGACCAAGAAAACGCTCGCATGCCTCAATCTATGACTCCATGCCCAATGGTTCGAAACTTATAGCACCTTACTATGCCTCTTTATTCAAGAATCCTACCTTCCTTCCAATCACAGTCAACATTCCCTTGAAGTCAGAAAGCTGCCTACAAATCATCAACTAAGGTTGAATCTTAAAGTAGGAGAGCCCCTCTCTGATTGCAGGTGGGCTAGAACCTGCAATCAGAAGATTGGTTTGTGGTTACCTCGGCCGTATCCCTATTAGGAGCCTAGGGACAACCTGAGTGATAACACCTGCCTCCATGAGCACCAAGAAGATATTGGTCTCGTGAATCCACTTGTTGCACTAAGTGGCCCAAAGTGACGTGTAGTGGAAGGTCTTTCCCTACTCTTGGGCTTCCTGCAGTTAGTCAAGAACTCCTTGCAGAGGAACTTGGCCTAGTTGAATTGGAAACCCTTCATGCATTATTCTGCCAATGCAACTACTAGTGCTGGTACCTCATGTCCATGACATTTTCTCATTACCTTCTTAACCAGGAGTTGGGTGGCTAAGCACACCCCTTTATATTTAGTGTTGTTGATTGCATAACCCCTCTTTTTCTTGTCTAGTTTGTATTTTTTCTTCATGGCCTCTGCGAGCGCCAACTCTCTGCTTTTTTCTGCTACTGTCGTGGGGTCCTTTCCCTTATAGGGGAGCCAAGAAATCCTATGGATGAGATCTGTCATGATGAAAATAGTCTCTTCCAACCATAAGTACCCATCGCGCACTAGGAAAAGCAGCTGCCTGATGAAAAAAATAGTGATAGGTGCACAGTGAAAGTGTGGAATCCACAGCAGATGAAGTAATTCGACCTTCTCCACACCGCACACCCATTTCCATGGCCCTAGTGTTGTGATTGACCCCTTCGTGCTTTGCTTCATGAGGCTCTCTGTCTCCAAGCGTGGGATATTCTCACTGTCTGTGAGGTCCCAATATTCAAACATTATTTTGGGTACACGACCTGGGTGGGATCCCTCAAACACAATTCCATCGGGGAGGAGCAGGTTCTGGAGTGCGCTCTTATTGGCATCCAAGTCCTTGGGTACCTTGGCTTTCCCTTTTCATAGAGGGACGTATTTGGGAAATGTTGTTGTAGTGCACACCGGCTATATGTCCTCTTCCATGTCTTCTGCTACCTCTATCTCATTGACGAGAGCCTATACATCCTCCTCCTCATCATATGTCTCAATGGTGACAACCTTGCCCTTTTCTTCCATTAAACGTTTACCGAACCATGGATTCCTTAACGACATGCGAACTAGTCCCACTGCCTGCTTATCCTTCCTGGGCCTCATTGTCCAGGGAGATTTTTGGATTTCTGACACAACCCCAATGTCTCTGGGAACATCATGTACCATGGGGTTCTATGCAGCCTTGTTAGTGGGTTCCTTCTACCAAGCCCAAACCTCTCCTGGTAGCCATCATCTTGTTTGAGTTGATTGTGGTCGTTTGCGAACTTCAAGGCTCAAAAATTACTCAGTGCTCAACACTCTATGCTCTGATCAACTACTCAAATCTCAAATGAACAAGTGGTGTCTCATGGTTAGCCCCTGTAGTTTTATAGTGCCTTTTGAATTTGAATTCAACTGTTCCCCCTAGGCCATTAATGCTTTCTTAATGGTAGAGTGTCCCAAATCCAGCCCTTAATTCTTGGCTTAAATTCCCTCTGCCCACTCTTTTTTTCCTTAAATTGGACACCTCGTCATGAATAGTGACACCAATGGTTACTTCCCATCCTACCCACACAACAATGCAACCCCTCATGTGCTGGTGTGAACCTTGTGTCATGCCGATTTTTTGCACACCTCCCTGACCTCACACCTCCCAAATAGATTCTTTTATAGTCCCGCATTCTCTTTCAACTACCTGGAAAACTGACACTGTGCTCCCTATGGATACTTAGGTGGTCGCACCACCTATGCGAGACTTTAAATCATCTTCCAATATAGTCCACAAAAAATCCTTAATTGCCTGCCATTGCCGCACGTTCTACTGTATGTAATGCGCTCCCCTAGTTACTACATTTGGTGAGGTTCGGTTGTAGCCATGGTAGTGATTCATAAACTCTCGGTGAAAATATTTTAATGAAGGGCTATGATCATCTGTATCTTGCTTTGTCATCCTCGGTTTATCGATGAGACATGCTTGCGTGATTGCGTTTTCCAGCCTCTTGATTTTAACGTCCATCCAAATGTTTTTCTTCCTCAATCGTACCTAGTTCTTTTTGAGTTCGTGAAGTCTAAGCTTACCTCACCGGATGGATTCCTGAATCCTTACATGTTCGACCTCACTTAGATGTATTATTTCTTCCTCCTGGTCATTGCACACTATCACCATTGTGGGGGCTAGTACGTGTGGATTATCTTTTCGATTTTCTTTAATAATTACAGTTTCCATTTTGTTCCATACATTTGGAATCGTCTCCACATTCAGGGTTTTGCACATGGTCCTATAGGTCCATTGAACAGCTGGTATGCGCAGGTCCCAATCAGTTCTTCTTGCTTGGTGAAACTTGTTTAGTACTCGACACAGACTATCAAATGTGTTGTTGTAGGGAATTAGTAGCGTGCATCACCTTTCCTACTATTGTGGTTTGTTCTAATTCTCTAGTCTGGGGATGGTCTGTGCTTGTGTGGACTGTACAACATATGTCTGTACCCATCGAGAAAGGTGGGCACACAAGTTGTTCTGACCTTGCTGATTGGCTTTCGTTCAGAGGTGGGGTTTTACAAAACATATGCGCTTCATCATTCTGCATCCACGCCAGTCCTCAAAATATCCTTGATGTGTACCCTACCATCATACAGGTGTTGCACGTAGTGCCCACTTTAGTGCATAAAACCACTGTTGTTTTGGTACTACACTTTCAAATTTGCTCAGAAATTCATCCAACATTGTTAATCCATCATATGTTTTTAGCTCCCTTGCCTTTGTTGTCGCGCAACGCAATGATCTAATCATCATGTTGCAGTTCAACATTTTTACTTCGTGCAGACAATTCTTCTATCGCTCTATCTCTTCATCTGAATCTGAAGTGCAGGAGCTTTCACGCTCCCACAAAATCCTTTCATCTGCAGTGGAATTCACCCAATCTTCTTCTTGTATAGTTATCTTGTAAATACAACCGAGCTCATCATCACTATCATTGTTGTGCACCGGTTCAGTGTATCACACTCCTTTGGTTGGATCTAGCGGTACTATTACGCGTAGTGACCTTTTCTCAAAGATAATTTTGCACTTCTTCAAATTTATGACTTCGTTCACATCCATAGCCCAGTCTATTCCTAGTAGCGTGGGATAGGGATTGTTGTCATCAACAATCTCTATCACTTCAAAATCTGCCTGCACTCTTGCACCTTCAATATGGACTATTACCCCTTGCAATCTTCCCATGGGAAAAACCTTATGTTGGTTCACCATTCATAACTGAATAGGGGACCATTGTAATGTGGGTCTACCCATGCATTCCCATGTTTTATTTGGTAGCACATTCGCATCCGAACCCAGATCTAGGATCACCTGATCCATTTCATACTCATCTATTTGCACAGTCAACCTTAATTCCCTTGTGCACAATGCATGCTTTCCCAGTTTCCATACCATGCATGATTCTCTTGACCTAGCGCACCTAGTGATAAGTTCCTGTAGTCCTTTGACTGCCTTGCTATCATGCGATAGTTTGATGCATGTCTCCAGAAAGGTAATGAGCATTGAAGGATTCGTTCCTAGTTCTAGTTTATCCTTACTACCTAATGTGGAGGCCTTCGTGAAGCTCTTCTTAGCTTCCATCAATGTCTCCTTCATGTGTTCTAAATCAAACCTGGGTTCCTTTATATGAGCCTTGCGAACCGACACACTTTCTTCTAGATGCTTCCCTTTATCATCTACCATGGTCATACCACTTCTGAGCATCATGTTTACGTTCGGGTGTTCTTCGTGCGGTTCAAAACTCATCATCTGTAAATTCTAAGTTAAAGGGGGTTGGAGTACCCCATTATCAAACTAAGTACAATACAAACATGATGTCCTTGTTGGGTTTGTACAATCATGGGCATAGTGCCTTGGCCCTCCACAATTGTAACAAATTAGTTGTCCATAACCCCTTCTTGGTCCCATTCCGCCTCTACCTCGACTGTGCCCCTAAAACCCAGCTTGCACCATCCCTAGATTTGGTTCAAGGGCTCACGTTTCAATTTTCACCCTGTAGGTAGGAGTCTAATCCATCATTAATTCATAGCTTCGACAGGTGCATTCATCATGGCTTGTTGACATACATAAATTACAAAACAATTGTTGGGACATCCATGTATACTTCTGCAACAGATGACAATTATCCATGGTGTGTTTTCCTCCAACATGGTAGATCACACACCATAATGTAGACACTGCACTTGGCCCTACCTATGCCTCAGGTCTTAATGGCATCAACCCTCCTCCTGCTAAGTAGTTCTTGAATACTGGATAGTGGTCCTTGTTGTGCCCTTGGCCTTTGCATTTTATGCACCATACTTCCTCGCGCACCTCCGACTAGGGTGTCCTATACTATTTTAAACCTTGCATTTCTAGGCACAAATTCTGCAATTGCACGTGGATTTGTTGGACTCCCGACCCTAGGTCTTGTATAGGGGTATCATGTAATCTCATTTCCATATCTAACGCTTCGACATGGGTGGAATTTTTTTGTTGTGACAACGTTGTCCTTAAGTGTGGCATAAGTGAGGCCACAAATGATGCAAGATGTTGTGCATCTGTTAATGTCATAATGGCTTTGTGGATCATACTCTTCAACCTTTGGTCTAGATCCTAGGGGGTCTCACCTAGGAGTATCATAATATCCTTAAATTCAATGATTGATTGTGTTTTTTATTTTGGCTTTCTAAATTCCTTGTTCAGCATGGCTTGTATCTCTGTGATTCCTATGTTCAGGTGGTCATTAGAATGCTTGATATACCACTTTAATGTGTGATCCTGCAGTGTGCTCACTAGCGTAGCATTTTTAATATTATCATCCACAATGCCCTATTCTTCCCATACTGCACTTACCAAGAACCAGAATTGGTCTGGATCTTCATTCCCTACTCCTTTCAATATCGGTAGTTTGATCACACTCGCCATGCTGAACTGCGATGGTGGTGGAGGTGGGGTGGATGGAGATGGAGGTGAGGAGGGTGATATGGGTGGCAGTGTGCATGGAGGTGGTAAATGCAGAATACATTTCCTTATCTGACTGACCACGCTTCTCAGAGAAACTTTTGCAAGATCTTCCTTGCTTTCCTGTGAGGGTGAAATTAAGGGATTGTTTTCCAATTCTTCGCTACTTCTTCTTCTGTAAATCTTCCCACTCCGCATAGTCCCAAACATTAATTTATTCGCATAACCCACTTTTCACACAATAGCATCTTAATCCAAGTGTTCAAATATTTAATATACTTACCTCACAGTCCCTTGAGAAAACATCACTCTGCCTCACTATAGATGATGGTCATGTCTACCGCAAACTCAGTGATAAATCCTCCTATTATTCGGTCGAGCCAATGGTACACAACTCATGCTATCTTATCTCCTAATGCTTCTAGTATGCATACTAATTCCAGAGTCCACATTATTGGTTTGTTGAGCTTACACCTTCCCTGTCTATTTGCTCACTTTG
This sequence comes from Pinus taeda, assembly GCA_000404065.3. Lineage (NCBI taxonomy): Eukaryota > Viridiplantae > Streptophyta > Pinopsida > Pinales > Pinaceae > Pinus > Pinus taeda. The sequence goes on along the minus strand of APFE030073290.1, from coordinate 11,189 downwards.
TGATCCACTCATACAACTCAGAAGGAAAGGATGCAAAGAAAATTTCATGGATTTCCGTATACAAGTAGCGCTCCAACCATTGTTCCTTAGATACTCACGGATTTCTATTTTCCTACACTGCGAATTCATGAATCTTCTTGTCCAACCACTCTTCAATTTCTTTCTTTATTGGATTCTAGTGGCATGACATCAGACATACCTTATGCAGATCATGGTCCTGGAAACGGAACCATTTGTTGGCTTGTATGGGCTTGACTAAGGTTCAGAGGTGATCTAGCCAAGCAAATCTCTGTACTACTCACCCTTTCGGCAATAGTTCATGGAGCGCGATTTAATGTCTCACTCGAACTAGCATGGAAGGGTGCTAGAACCAGGTTTCTACACCCTGGGGATGTCTGATGAGCTTCTGGAGGTCTGTGGTATGACCCTTGGCACACGTCACTATGCGTGCTTGCTATCCCTTCACAACCTGTTACGTGGCTTACACGCAGTCCTACTCAGGGTGTAACCTGTGTAATACCCAATTCCCTTGCTATTTGATCTATTATTACACAATCACTTAGCTTATTGGTGTAAAATTAATGATTTACATCATATTCAGGAATCATATCAATGCACGCGATAAATAAACCAGTATAAATGTAAAGAAGACAAGGCACAACAAATACATAGAAATAGGAATCAACTTCTCTCTTTAGTCTCCAATCCAGATTAGAGACTCAACATCGCCCTGTGCACTCAGCTGCAACGGTCTGTGCACTTAGCTGTGGACTCTGCTAGGCCTCTATGCACTCAGCTGCAGAGCCTCTTCCTACTACTATGACTCAATACACTTAGACTCCTATTCTAAGATCGAACCATTCATATTCTTTTCTCTTATTCTTTCACTATATTTAACTTAGAACCTCGCTCTTATTTATACAATCCCATGGTCCACGGACCATGGGTAGGCCGACATGACTTTACATTACATTACATTAGTTTAGGGCGGACAACCTTATCACTTAACCTATACTTCATGCTCTGCGCCCACAACTCACAGAGTCTTTACAAAACCTTTGACCAAAACTTGGGCTTTGAGCCCCAAAACATGTTGTGGGGGGATTCCATGCCCAACATCGAGGTTCAGAGTTAAATTATCGAAAAAATTCCCAGTACTACTAACCTTTTTGGCAAAAGTTCACAGAGCGCGGACCAAGGTCTCACCCGAAGTTGTATGGGAGGGTGCTAGAACCAAGTTTCCAGACCGTGGAGATGTCTAATGAGTTTAAGTGGCTCGTGGTTTGACCCTACGTGCACATCGCTACCTTCACTTTTCCATACCTTGTAGCTTGAGATGTTGCCTTTGCACAACCCTACTCGGGGGTCGAATGTTGTTATTACCCAAGTCCTTACTAGTATTCCAATGTTAGTTGATTATTTTGGCCTACTTGCATGCTTTAAGTTATACTTAACAACACAAATCATTCATACAGGTGTGTGCAGTAAATAAATGGTATATTTGCAATTTATATTAATCCAAGAACAAATAGACAAATTAATATCAAACTTCTCTTTATTAATCCCTTCTTCGATTACTGACTTGACTCCGCCCTGGGCACTTAGCTTCACGGGTTTTCTCACTCAGCTGTGGACTAGTAGGCCTCTGCGCACTCAGCTACAGAGCCTTATCCTACTCTACGACCCAAAGACACACTTCAACTATTCACTTACACTCTTGCTCTTCTCTCTACTACTTCAATCTCTTTTTCACATAGAGCCTCACTCTATTTATACAATCCCATGGTCCGTAGACCATGGGTAGGCTGACGTTACATTACAAAACTAGGGTAGACAACCCTATGAATCTATCATACATGTTGTGCTCTGTGCCCATAATTTGCAGAGTCTTTAAAACAATATCGGATCAAAAATTGGGCTTTGAACCCCAAAACATGCCTTGGGGGGATTCCATGCCCAACATCAAACAAAAGGGTTCAATGATGGAGCATAATGAGGACTTCCAAAAATTGAATATAAGGGTAAAAGATATTCCAGAGGAGCATAGGATTGATGTGTTCATAGGTACTTTAAAGGATAACATCCAACATGAGGTTCGCCTTTGGGAACATGATTCATTGGAGTAGGCATTCAGGTTGGAAAGAAAAATGGAAAGAAAAATTATGGTAAACCAGGAAGACTACCACTCACAACTATAAAGATGAAAGTATTGTTGTCCATGGCCTTACATAACCTACAAGGTTAACACCACAACAATTGAAAGAAAAAAGAGAAAAAGGGCTTTGTTATAGTTGTGATATCAAATACACTAAAGGTCATTAGTGTGTTGAGAAGAAATTATTTTACATAGATTGTGAATAGGAGGAAGAAAAGGAACAAGTAACATCAAAAGAAGAAGATATACACTAGGAACAAACCATATAGAAAGAGTAAATGAATCTGACCATGTCTTGTAATGCATTAGCTAGAATTACCACTCCTCAAACTATCAAGATAGAAGGACATATCAAGAAGAGAAAGGTAATAGTGTTTAATTGATTCGGTCAGTACCCATAATTTTATTCATTGTAAGATAGCCAAGGAATTGAATTGCTTCCTATATTGAGCACCAGAGTGTCAAGTGATGGTTGCAAGTGGAGGAGCCATAAATTGCTCTAGAAAGTGTCATGCTATCTATGGGAGAATATTTATTGAATAACCCAATTATTTCCATTCCAATGGGTGGTGTTGATGTTATACTAGGAGTCTAATGGATACAATCCTTTGGTACGATAGCTTTTAATTTTCAAGAAATTTTCATGGAATTTTGTTCAGAAGGAAAGGAAGTTGAATTAAGGGTTATCATAGGGAAATCGAGAAATATAATCAGCTCTAACAGAATGACAAAGATTCTAAATAAATAAAAACAAGACGTAATTACAAAATTATGTTCGTTAGAGGTTCCCATATTGAAATCATCTATTTCTCCAGATCTCCAAAATGTCTTGGATGATCATTCCAAGGTATTTGAGGATCCCAAAGGCCTCACACCTATTTTTGATCATGATCACTCTATTAATTTGATTCAACGAAGTGTTCCTCCAAACATTAGGCCTTACAGATATGTCTATGCATAAAAGAGTGTAATTGAACATATGGTTGCATAAATGCTAGAGGCTGGTATAATTCAACCTAGTCAAAGTTCTTTCTCTGCTCCAGTAGTATAGGCACACAATGTTATCACTCCAAAATTTCTTGTAAGTTGTTCAGGAAAAGAAATGATAGAGGTAACCACAAACCAACTTTGGAGATCAGGATCTAGCCTTCCTGATCTCAGAGAAGGCTCTCTCTTTACGATTTAACTTTGTTTTAGTTAATTGCTTTTAGTCTAGTTATGATTGTGTTGGGGTTTTTTATTTGAATTTGGGTGGTGGGATCACTTACTTAGATGAAAAGGGTTGGCTTTTACCATTGGTCTATGGGGTCAAATGTCTAAAAACCTGGACTAGATCAAGCTTTAAGAAAATTATCTGCAGGGCAAGATAGGTGAGTTATTCTAGATCTCAGAGGCTCGATGCTAAAATGGTCTATAATTGGACCCAGGGAAAAATTAAAGGTTCCTTAGGTTGGATTATGGAGAGAATGAAATAGTTCAAGCGGGATGGGAGAGAAATTAAGGGTTCTCAAACTCGGATATCAGATAAAAACATATAAATGACTAACTGTAAAAAACAGAGTGTACTTAAACAAGTTCTAAGTTATATTTCTAGTTAATTCATTCAATTTTGAATAACATTTAAGTTCATGAAACACATAGGAAAGTAACAAAATCAAACAAGGAAGATACTTCACTACAAATAGCTCATCTCATGAATCCTTTAGTGCAATGTTTTTATTAATTTCTATTATCTGTTGACTTGAAAATTGGTAAAATCACCCTTAGGTTTGAGATCAAAATGACTTTACAAATGTATAGCAATCCACACTCAATACTCTGAATTATGAAGTATTTATACAAAAATAGTTTACAAAATATCTCAAATTGCATTGAGAACTAATCTAGGAAAAGGAAATATCTTCATGCAAGAAGATAGAGACAACTATTGAACTGATGATTTTTGTCCCTATTATTTAGGTTCTGCTATCTTTTAGTCTTTGATTTTTTCCCTTTAAGTTGCTTGGTTGTTTGGTCTTCACACTAAATGTCATATTTACTTATGAACTTTCATCTGATACTCTTTGACCTTGTTCTTCTATCAATATCCTTTTACTGTGCTCTTTTACTTTTTACTGTACATTTATATTTTTATTGTGTATTTCCTATAGTAAATCATTGAGTTTTTCCCATGTCTCTGCATTTGGTAATTGGATATTGAGCATTTTTTGGTATATCTCATCTGCTACTATCTATTTGGAAAAAGTAGGCCTATTGACAAAAAGGTGTTTTACCTCATGCTGGAGGTAAAACAAGTTTTCAAAAGTTTGGTATATACTTTGCCTATTGATATGCCCCTCATGGATGAAGTGTTTACCTAATCTTTGGCCACTTTCCTGATCTTCTTATTGTAATCTTCATGTTTCATTAACTTATCACTTAGAACTAAGGGATTTGGTAATCCCTTTTGCCTCAAAAGTTTGAAGTTAACCATGAACCTGTCAATGGCCACTTGCATGGTTTCACATTTATCCTCTAATTTCAACATCAAATTACTCTTAGTGAGGACTCTTTTGACTTCCAAAATTGTACCTATCCTATCAGGTATCTCTAGTTATTGTAGCTCATACTTGTTCTTAGAGTTGAGGAAATAGATGATTCTTTCAACCTCCTTTGGCATATCTCCAAGTTCTGCTTTAACTCTCTGAATGGCTCCTATAGCCTGCTTTATCAAACCAGTCTATTAAGCAATAACCTGAATGGATGGCCAAATATCATTGACAGAGTCAATGATATTGGCCCACAATTGTTCCTTAACCTAAACTAAAGGTTCATTCAGTGCCAATTATTTCTCCAAGCTTTTGATTTCTTCATTCATCCTTATGGCATTTTGTTGTTGTTGTTTGTGCATGATTTGGGCCAATTTATAATATGTTTCCAAGTTGGTGACTTTTTCCTTAAGTATGTTCATATTCATGGTCTCAATGGACATTTCTTCTATTACATTGACTAGCCTATTTGCTTCATCACCTGTAGAGCCTGTTGTTGTTGATCTTGTTGTTGATGTAGTTGGTATAGATGTTGGTAGTGCAGTGGCCATTGGAGCAGTGGGAGATAAGGATGCTGCCAAAGTAAAAGGTACAGTAGTGGTAACTGTTGGAATGAGAGTATCAAGAGCATCATCAAGACTAGCTTGTTTGAGTTGCATCAAGCTATATTGTTGTTCTCCATCTCCTTCAACTGATTATTCAGTTGCAGCACTAGGTCGATCATTTCTTCATGATTGATCTGACTTTCTAGGACCTCCTTTGTCTGTGGGTGCTGTGAATGAGGTAGCTTAAGCTGTTTCTTGAGGGCTACTATGTCCTCATTCTTCTTCTTGATTAATTATTCAATAGTCTTAATATCCCTTGGATCATGGTCAAGTTCAATGACCAAGTCCTCCAATGATTTTATCTTGTTACCTTTGGCTTGTGAGGAGGCCTTTTCCAGTTTGTATTGGGTTGTCACATTATTCAATGAATCCTGCAGCTTGTGGGCAACCATGGCCTTTCCTGTAAGGGTGAAGTAAATCATTTCTCTAACCTACTTATGGAACTATATTTTATCAATGGGATGAACATCCCTAGCCAATACCTTAAAATTTGTCTTTTTATAGTCAACATAGGTCTTCGGTTGCCGAGCAATGGGTTGCAAATATGACACCTGCATCTTGCCTACTTTGATGTCAAAGGCTGACATCAATCTAGTTTGGTTTAATGGTGTAAGCTCGAGGTATTTTGCATATGTCTCTACCTTTAATTTTTCATTCCTCATCTTTATTTCCTTGAATCTATATTTGATATCCTTTTCCCTGTTAGCTGGCCTAACAAAGGAGGAAACCTCCATACATTATTGTCTCTCTAGCATCTGTGTGTTGGAGGTTGATGTTTGTTGGGTTTCACTTGATGTATTTGTTCCTTTACTTCTCTACCCCATTATCTCAGTGTCAGTTATTTCCTCTAAAGCAATGTTTTCCTCTTGTTCAGATGCATAATTCAATTTGGGCCTCTATCTTAGCTCAAAGAGCTCATCATTAGTCTCTAATGTAGAGCTAGATCCTTATTTCGTGTTCCTTTTATGATCTTTCTCCTCATTGACAGGGGTCTAAAGCATAGGATTAACATTCATTGGTTCTCTTAATTCTAGAACCTACAGGAATGAGCTCTAGTCAAATTGTTTTTCTAGGTCAATCAATTTGTTCTCAACATCCACAACTATGTTGTCGATATCAATCAATGTGTTATACAACCACTCAAATTGGTTAGAAAACTTTTGAATGTTTGGTCTCGAGTGGTGGATGTATGGTCCCAACTTAAATTTAACTCTCATCTTTTTCATGACCCCATGAGGGTCATACTGCCATATGAAGTTGTTTTTGAATTTCATCTGTTGTAGTAACCTGTCGGTTTCTGGTCCATCCTCTCTACTGTTGCAAATGAATGGGTCCAATTGTTTTTTCACCTTGAAATGGGTTTTCTTCCTAGTAGATAGGAAGTGGACCTCATGAAGATTGATGATTTGTCTGAAATATTCAAGGGAAAATATCCTCATAGGGAGGTATTTATGCAATTTATAAGGGGCTAACTAGTAGCCATAAACTCTGATCTCACTGTAGTTCTGGTAGAGGTACCAATATCCCACCTTGTTGTTCTTCACCGGTTAAAACACTTTCTTGGTGTCTTTGGTAATTCTAGGTTGAGTATTAGAAGTCAGCAAGTTCATGACAGGGTACACAAAGGAGTCCATGAAATATTTGTAGGTGAATGTTATGGAAAACTTCTGGACCAAGGGTGTCAAATAGATCACTAATGTCTCCTTTCCCTTGGTGTCCAACTTCTAGATGCTTACAGGGAACTTATCTATTTGGTAATACAAAAGCATATAAAACAACACTGAAGAGTATTTGAAAACTATTTCAATAGGCAGTCTGGTGAATTGTTCATGCATTCTATCTACGATGAAATAAGCATAATCATACATGATAGCAGGAGGCTTTCCTAGAGTGAAAATGGATAGGAAGGCTAGGATGTCCTCAGCCACATGCTCGTATGATGTGTACCCTAGGATGCATGAGAGCATGGTGATTATACGTCTTCCAGTTTTTGAGAAAATTGTTGCCGCATAGGGTGGGGTATTTTTAGAAGTATGGCAGTCCTCAATGATAAAATTCTCGAAGATTTGCTTGATTTTCACCCGGTCTAATGTCATGTACAAGTCCAATAGGTTTCCAATGAATAGAGGGGTCAGATTAGGGATAGTTTAGATTTTTAGCATTTGGTTGATTGACTCAGGTGTAATAGTGAATAATAACTGTTGATTTGGGGCAACAATAGCCCTTTGGCTAGGGACATAACAGGGATGACAATAATGCACAATATATGGGAAGGGGTGAAATTATGGGAATGTGTATTTGGGTAAATTGGATTCCCACAGGTTGATGTCATCTACATGGTCCAAAAATCTATCCTTACTCCAACAGTGGATCTTCAGAAGGTGGGTTGGAGTTGCAGTGTCTCTTACCTAGAAATCACTATCTACTAGGGCCAAATGGTCAATCTCCAGGTGAGGGGTTGAAAAACACACAAAAGGTACATATGGAAACTTTATATTTGGAACCAAATCAGTTTGTATGGTATCAATGGCTTTGCTCTCGTAAAAAATTTATCACTTGGGCAATTTTTACCAAAGAATTGATGGCACATTATGAGGATACAAAAAGCAACACTTTTTTTAGCCAATTGATAAGTCTCAAACAAAAGGGTCCAATAATGGAGCACATTGAGGAGTTCCAAAAATTGAACATAAGGGTAAAAGATATTCCAGAGGAGCATAGGATTGATGTGTTCATAGGGTCTTTAAAGGATAATATCCAACATGATGTTCGCCTTTGGGAACCTGATTCATTAGAGAAGGCATTCAGGTTAGCAAGAAAAATGGAAAGCAAAATTATGGCAACCAGGAAGCATACCACTCACAACTATAAAGATGGAAGTGTTGTTGCCCCTAGTCTTCCACAACCTATAAGGTTGACACCACAACAATTGGAAGAAAAAAGAGCAAAAGGGCTTTGTTACAGTTGTGATAGCAAATACACTAAAGTTCATAAGTGTGCTGAGAAGGAATTATTCTACATAGATTGTGAAGAGGAAGATGAAAAGGAGCAAGAAAGGTCAAAAGAAGAAGATATACTCCAGGAACAAAGCCTAGATGAAGAAGAAATAAATCCGACCATATCTTGATGCATTGGCGGGAATTACCACTCCTCAAACTATCAAGATAGAAGGACAAATCAAGAAGAAAAAGGTAATAGTGTTGATGATTCAGGAAGTACCCACAATTTTATTCATTGTAGGTAGCAAAAGAATTGAATTGCTTCTTATATCTAGCACCAGAGTTTCAAGTGATGGTTGCAAATGGGGGGACAATAAATTGCTCTGGAAAGTGCCATAATGTCAAGCTATCCATGGGAGAATATGTATTGACTAGCCCAATTCTTTCCATTCCAATGGGAGGTGTTGATGTTGTACTAGGAGTCCAATGGCTACAATCCTTGGGTACAATAGCTTTTAATTTTCAAGAACTTTTCATCAAATTTTCTGCGGAAGGAAAGGAAGTTGAATTAAGGGGTATTGCAGGGAAACCAGGAAAGATAATCAGCTCTAATGGTATGACAAAGCTTCTAAAAAAGGAACAAAGAGGTGTAATTGCACAATTATGTTCGCTAGATGTTTCCACATTGGAATCATCTATTTCTCCAGATCTCCAAAAAGTCCTGGACAATCATTCCAAGGTATTTGAGACTCCCAAAGGTCTCCCACCTATGCGTGATCATGATCATGCTATTCATCTGATTCCAGGAAGTGTTCCTCCAAACATCAGGCCGTACAGATATCCCTATGTCCAAAAGAGTGAAATTGAACGTATGGTTGCAGAAATGCTAGAGGCTGGTATAATTCAACCGAGTCAAAGTTCTTTCTCTGCTCCAGTAGTATTGGTGCACAAGAAGGATGGATCATGGTGCATGTGTCCGGATTATAGGGAGCTCAACAAGCTCACTATTAAAGATAAGTTTCCCATTCCTGTCACTGATCAATTACTAGATGAATTGCATGGATCAATTTACTTCACCAAGTTGGATCTTCGTTCAGGATATCATCAAATTAGAATGAAGACTGAAGACATTCCAAAAATATCATTTAGAACTCATGAGGGTCATTATGAATTTTTGGTCATGCCTTTTGGCCTACCAATGCACTTCTACATTTCAAGGTTTGATGAATTCCATTTTCAAACCCTTCCTTAGAAAATTTGTGTTAGTATTTTTTGATGATATACTAATCTACAGCAAGTCTTGGAAGGATCATGTTGAACATGTTGACAGGGTGCTACAACTATTGGAGGAGAAACCATTATATGCAAAAAGATCTAAATGTTTCTTTGGAGTCCAAGAGGTGGAATATCTTGGTCATATTGTATCTCATGAAGGAGTTAAGGTAGACCCTAGAAATATTAAAGCCATTAAGGAATGGAAAATCCCCACATCCATAAAGCATCTGTGAGTATTTCTCGGGTTGACAGGGTATTATCGCAAGTTTGTTAAGAATTATGGGAGAATAGCAGCACCTCTAACAACATTATTGAAGAAAGATGCATTTTCATGGACTCTGGAAGCAACAAAGGCCTTCGAACATCTTAAAGAGGCAATGTGCCAACCACCGGTCTTAGCTACACCGGACTTCACAAAAACCTTTATTGTGGAATGTGATGCTTCAGGAAATGGAATTGGTGCTGTTCTAATGCCAGATGAAAGACCCATTGCTTTTGAAAGTCGTCCAATCAAGGGAAAGTTTTTAAGCAAAGCTATTTATGAGAAGGAAATGTTGGCAATACTCCATGCACTTAAGAAATGACGACCCTATCTAATGGGAAGACACTTCAAGGTAAAAACGGATCATGATAGCCTTAAATACTTTTTAGAACAAAGATTATCCTCTGAAGAGCAACAAAAGTGGGTCACAAAGATGTTGGGTTATGACTTTGAAATCATCTACAAAAAAGGGAAGCAAAATGTGGTGGCAGATGCACTCTCAAGAAATGATGAGGATGTGGAAGCATTGTTGTGTGCCATTTCTATTATCCAACCAGATTGGATAAATGAAGCAAGGGCGGAATGAGCATGACGAAGAACTGTGGGCACTTATTCGAAAGCTACAACAAGATTCAAGTACGTCTGATACATTTAGCTGGAAAAATGATTCGTTATGGTACAAAGATCGCTTATACCTCTGTAAGAATTCCCAGCTAAAACAAAAGATTCTTATGGAATCGCACACTTCTCCCTTAGGAGGGCACTTAGGATTTTTAAAAACTT
>APFE030073288.1:0-15317 GCA_000404065.3 Pinus taeda | reverse complement strand
TAAAATATATTTATTAATTTGTGAATAACAATCAAAAAATATATTTTTACATTGTAATATGATTCTCTTCCAAATCACGTGGAAGGTGTTTTTCATATCTCACACCCATTCAAAGGGGGATTTTCGTGAATAGTGAGGTTAGAGAAACATTAATATGTGTATAATGGTGTGAGTATGTTTTGGTTTGTATCCTTTAAATTCCATTCCTAAATAAATAAATGTGAATGCATTTGAGATTTGCATAATTTTAATAGAAAAATATCTCATATACTATAGATATAAGTGAAAATCAATGAAGTCACTGCATTGAACTCAACAACACCTTAGATTTCAAAACAAAACCTCAACATTTAACTTAGAATTGAGTAGAAAAAATGAAAACAAAAACAAAAATTAAAGAAATCATATTACAAATATATATGTCTATCTATATAAATATAAATATTAGTGATTAGAAAAATGGGAATGCATAATTTACAAATCTGAAATGCATATAAATAAATGTGAAATCATATTCATGATTCTTTAATTTTGTTATGTTGATAGTGTGTATCCCTTGATAGGATTTCTATAATTTTAATTTAATTATGAACAATAAATAGGTTGATGCTAGAGATTCAATAATCAATAATTAATATTTTTAATATTACTCATTAATAGAAGGTTAAGACTTATTTAAAATGTAATTATGATCGCCATTCCTCCTGAATTTAATAAAAAAAATTCTTTCCAAATTAATTTAAAATATACCACATATAGAATATTTTGACTATAAAATGATTTATTGCTTTTATTATAACTATTGTGACCATATAATCAAATGGATTGAAAAATTTCTATAGCCATCAATCTATTATAAGAATCAAAACACTAACCTCATTATACATATTGCATTAACGAGATTTAAAAAATTATAAAAGTTAACTAAACTATATATTTATTATTGTTATTATATGGAGTAAAAAATATGTTTATCCATGTAGTTTCACCTCACTATTTTTATGGAAATCCTTTAATTGGAAACAAGTCTTCTTACATTACCATGGACTAGAAATACCACATTCCCAATATGATGTGCTGATATGCCATTTTCTTAAATTAATTAATTTGAGATAATTTAATTAATAGAGTATACCTAATTTTGGTACAAATCTTATCATTGATATGTCAATATTACAATGAATACTCCAACATGTTCCATGGGGTTTAAATATCTACAATCAGCCTAATAATTAAATTATAACTATGGAAGATTTACTATTACTATTGAGCATAATTATAGGAATATCTATTTTGTAATTTATTTCCAATTGAAGTTAAAATAAAATATTAACATAAAATTAAGACAAACAAGGGAAGCCATATAAATCAAATGGATGGAAGTGAAAATAAAATTCAATCCATGATAACCATCAAAAGGGGTACCCTATTATTCCTATCACATTTCATAGCTTAAAAAAACAATATAAATTAACTAAATTATAATTTTATTACAAATTGTATTTTGGTTATTTATAAAAATAAATAAACTTGCATGCATATTTCAACAACAACAAGAAATCTTAGTGGAAAATTTTAGCAGTGAAATATGTCAATAGTAATATGTCAATATTACTATGAATGTTAAAACATATTACATGGGGTTTAAATATATTCCATCAACCTAAGAATTAACTTATAACTATGACGATTAGCATAATTACCGTATTATATACTAATTATTGGACTGCAAAAGGTGGATCATTAATCCTTATTGGAATGTTTATATTTTGTTGTTCTATTTCCTAGTTATAATGTTCCAACCAAATCCCCATTTCATGTTTTTCTCTTTATAGATTAATATTGATACTATCCAACTTAATATGTCATCAAACCTAGAATGCTTGGATGAAACTTTGTCACTATCAGTTTGCTTGGATCGGGTTTTATCTTGATCATCATTTTCTTCTATAATTGTAACATGGGGTGAATCAAAAGTGAAGTCGATATTGAAGATATTTTTATTCCTGTTGTGTTTAGTCGACTATCCTTCCTCCTCTGCCTATGATGAGATTCCTTCTATGTTGACTTTGTCTAGAGTTGATTTTTTATGTTCCTGCGTTTGTTGAACTACCATCACTTTCTATAGTCATCCTTCAATGAATAGATATTTTATATGTCCAAGAAACTGCAAGACGTGATGCCCAATAGATTATTCTCGAAATTGTTCTAATTCTTTAGGCTTGTTTTCTTTTCTACCCTTTATAGGGTATCCTCAAAAATATTTCATGCGATTGAGTGTAGATTCTATTGTTATTGTGGGTCTTCTAGTTGAATACCTAGAAATATTTCATTCCCATTTATTGTATATGTTTATGTCCCTGTTGTTTTCCAACTCCGTGAGTCTTCTCTTGCAATATTCTTATGATATTATGTCGCAGGTACTATGAGGTCAAATTTAAATGGTTGTGTCTAACTATGCTTCCCTTTCTTCTTCTTGTTCAGAATCTAGAAGGATTAAAAGTATATCCCCTAGTTTTTCTTGAGCTTGTGGTGGAATTGTATTATGTTAGATTATTAACTGATCATATATACATTTGGTCAATTGTAGGTTGATACAAAATATCTTTCTGGGCTACATCTAAAGAGTCAACATGCCAAACTTCAATTATTTGTAGCGACAATTGAATCTGCGATGAGGAAGGAAACATTTTTTGTATGTGTTGAGGTAGTCTCCATCTATTGGAAGATTTTTAAATATTTCTGGAGGAGTAACTAGTGAAGTTTGTTTCATGTCTATCCAAATTAGTAAAGAAGGGAACCAAATGGACTTATTAAAATTTTCACATTCATACCGGTTCATATTCAGCATGTTACCAATGTGTTTTTCCTATTTGTATATTTTTGTCGTCATGATAACTTGACTAATTTATGGTAGAATATTGAGTTTAATGTTAGAGACTCTACCTATTCATGAAAAATGACTCTCTCTCATTAGTAAAAATTTAGAAATAAGAAAAAAAAATTGAGATATCAAAAACTTAATTCAAAAATACATGTATTTAACAAAATAATATAAACATGAATAAATAAGAACCCAATAATGAATACTTATTATTCGTATTGCATTGAATAGTGGAAATAGGAAAAAACCATATAAAAATACGCAATTTTGAAATTTTGAAATTTTATAATTTTGAAATACATATAACTAAAAGTGGGTTTTGGATCAATATCGATAGTCAAAACCATTACCATATGTTGTCTCAAGAAAGGTGATTTTTGGGTTAATATAGATAATCAAAATATCATCTCCAAAATACACAACATTTACTATATTCCGTTCTTATGTGATTACATTTGGAGTTGCACTTCATTCAACTTTATCAGTATGTTATGCCACTTTAAGTACATAAAATCTATCATCTTAATGATAGTTAATGTGTTAGATATTAAAATTAATGCGTGTTGTAAAATTTCAAGAATTATAATGTCAAGATTGTGAAGTGTACTAGGGGTCATAGTCTCTAGAATTCATTGTGTTTTAAAGCTCATAGTGCACTATGGTTTAATTAATTTTAGAGTTAGTACCTTAATAATTATAAGTGTCATTCTTTTTTAATAGTAATAGTGGTTAGAGGTTGCATTATGGAAGGGTTTGTAATTATCTATGAGTATGAGTGATCATAGTAAATTACCTGTTATGGGTCATATTAGTGTTTTGATATTCATAATGGTTTTAGGTTAAGGGGCACATATTGTATCACATATTATACGTGTCAGAGTGGTCAAAGGTTACATTAAATAAGGGGAACCATTTTGTGGGGGTTAATATATAGTTAAATATATAGAAATATCTAATAATAAATTCATTATAATTAGTGAATTTAAGGATACATATATTAATATATATTTTTATAGATCAAAATATTATTGGTAACTAATAACTAATGCACCTTTCCTTATGATTGCCCTCAGTGTTTTAATCCAATAACTAATTGGTTGTACTTAAAAGACATTTAGCTATTTAGTAGCTAGATTTTTGATACTCCTACTATTTTGCAAGACTCTTAAAAATATTGAAAAAGTTAAGTTATCTCAAACAATTTGAATGAATATTTTATTGATATATTTATCATTCAAATTATCCAACCGTATTTAAAAATAAAATATAAATTATATATTTTTTAATTACCAATAAAGAGAATTGTTAATCCATATGACTTTAATAAAAATGAATATTAACCTATATGATTTTATTTATTATTTAAAAAATTTATTAACCTATAATGACCCATGGCAAGTAATAGAATGAAGCAAGTAGCCCCGGATGTGATCTTCATTCAGGAAACAAAATGTTCCATTCAAAAGATAAAATAGATTCATGGTAAATGGCTCAACAGGTTTGATTTTTTGGAGGTCAAAGTAGAGAATACAGTTGGAGGCATTCTCATGCTTTGGAACCCCCAAAAGATTGACATGGTAGGTGCAGAAGCCTCGAGAAACTATATTTGAATGGTCATTCGGCTAGTGGGAAATAAGGAAATGTACTTGGTTACGAATGTGTATGGCCCCCAAAGGTTGGAGGGAAAACTCTTGTTTCTTGATTCACTAAAGAAGTTGAAGGAACATCATCCGAAAATCCCCTAGATCTTGGGAGGGGATTCCAATATGATAAAAATTTTGTTGGAAAAAAAAGGAGGAACTAGAATTCTAACCAAAGATTCTTGTGCGTTTCTAACCTTCCTAGATATTATGAAGCTCGTGGATATTGCCACGAATAATGGTACCTTTAATTGGAATAATAAAAGAGGAGGAGAGTCCCAAGTCGCATCCAAATTGGATAGATTTATAATCTCAGAAGATCTTATGATCAAGAGGAAATTTTTTGGAGGCAAAATTCCATACTGCAATGGCCAAAAGAGGGAGATCGCAACATTGGATTCTTCAATAGAGCCACTATGGTGAACAGAGCTCACAATAGGATTTCTACTATTAAGGACAAGAAAGGTAATATGTTGAGCATGCATGAAGAAATAGAAACAGAACTAGTACAACACTTTCGGGGCATTGCTCAGGAAACTTGCACTAACAGAGATCAATCTATCAGGGAGATTACTAAGCATATACCTAAGCTAGAATCGAAAGAAGACAATTTCAACCTCAACATACCAGTGTCAGAAGAGGAGGTCAAGGAGGTCCTTAATGAGATACAAAATGGGAAGGCACCAGGTCCAGATGGGTTCAATCTAGACTTCTTCAAAGCTTCCTGGAATATTGTAAAACAGGACATTTTGAGCATGGTGGAAGACTCAAGGAGGGATAAAACTATCCTGAAGGTGCTTAACACCACTTTTATCGTCGTGATCCCTAACCAGGATGTTGCCCTAATGCCTCATATGTTCATACCCATTGCATTATGCAATGTTGTCTTCAAAATATCTGCAAAGTGGTTGCTAATGCACTAAAACCCCTTCTTCCCACCCTGGTGGCAGTGGAACAGTCAGGATACGTGGAAGGTAGACAAATCGTCAACAACATCATTCAAGCTCATGAGGTAGTTCACTCTTTGACTAACAACAAGAGAGCTGGCATGATCATGCATCTGGACATAGCCAAAGCGTATGATAAGCTAAACTTGACATATATTAGAAAATTTCTTGATTCTTTTGGGTTTGATCATAACTGGATCAGATGGGTTATGGACCTAGTCACCTCACCCAGCTTTTCAATCCTGGTTAATGGATTACCCTGGAAGACTTTCACTCCTTCAAGAGTCTTAAGGTAGGGAGATCCACTCTCTCCCTTTCTTTTTATTCTAATGATGGAAGGGCTAGGGAGAAAATCAAACAACCGAAGGTAGTGGGCTCAGTCAAAGGTAATCAAATTTTTGAAGAGGGGCATGTTTTAACACATCAAAAATTTGTGGATGACACTATGCTACAAGGAATCCCCATAGTCAAGGAAGCTCTGGCCTATAATAAAATCTTGAAAGAGTTTGCCACGGCTTCAGTTTTGGAGGTAAATCTTTCTAAATCAATTTTTTTTTTCTTTTATACTCACATTACTATACAAAGGAACATTGCTAGAATTATGGGCTTCCAATGGGAGTTCCTCCCTTCGAAGTATTTGGGAGTTCCTCTCACTGCCAAACCCTTACACAAGAGCATATGGTAACTTGTTATCAACAAATTGCTAGACAAGGTCGAGAAATGGACCTACAGATCTCTAAATTTAGCTGGTAGGTTAGTGCTAACAAAAGCTATCCTTCAATCTATCATTGCCTTTATACTATCTAGTCTACCAGCTCCTCAAAGTGTTCTACATCAGCTCAGATCCATCCAACGAGAACTCCTCTGGGGCAAGGGGAAGGAGCATAAGAAATGGGCCGTGGTATCTTGGGATAAGATATCCAAAACTAAGAGCTTTGGTGGGCTAGGTTTGGATGATCCTGACTTACTCAGCAAGGTTCTAGGTGCCAAATTATGGTGGCGTTGGGTTACCAGAGACTCAGTGGGCAAACATTTGGAAAGAAAAATATGCCAGCTCCTGGCATAACCATGATCTAATAAGAATGTCATGTCACAGAAAGGGCTCGCACATTTGGAACAAAGCCTGGGATAACTGGAGTTTAGTCCAAGGAAACAGCTTCTGGGAAATTAGAGAAGGAAAGCTCAGCTTGTTCTGGGAGGATAGATGGCAACAAGAACCTATATTATTAAATGAAGACCTAACAGATTTCAAGGAAATCAATGGTAGCAACAGACTTTCTAAGGTGAAAGACTTTTGGGAGAAAACCAATAACAATGATAAATAGAGAATCTAGAGGAATTTTGATCTTAGGGACAATAGTGCCCTGAAGACTAACGCAGAAACACTTAAGGAAAAGTTATACCAAAGGAATATTCTGAAATTTTACGGCCATGATCAGCTGAGATGGGGAAACTATAATGACGGGGTTTTTAACCTCAAGGAAGAAAACCTCATTCTCATTGACCTTAATTATCAATCTCCAGACAAAACTTGGCTTAACCTTTGGAGACACCAGGGATGGATGAAGATTAAACTTTTCGTGTGGCTCGTTGAGCACAAGAAAATTTTAAACTGGGACAATATCAGGAAAAGGGGCATTCTGGGACCTTCCAGATGTCAGGTTTGTGAGGGGCAGGAGGAAATCATGGAGCACCTTCTGAACAGTTGTATGTTCTCCTCTAGCCTGTGGGACTCTTTTGCTTTTATTTTCCAACAGACGGATATGGACAAAAATAGCATCTGCAACACCCTGACCAACTGGAGAAAGGGTTTTACAGACAATGAAGTTCTAGCCATAGCTTGGGCCCTTTTTCTGAGCTTCATTGTCTGGAATGTTTGGAAAGAAAGGAACAACCAAATATTTAAAGAAGTAAAGAGAACTTCCCAATGCATTTTTGAGCTGATCTTAAAACATCTGAAGGAAACAGTTAGCACCATAGTTTGAAACATCCTCAAGAACCCTCCTTCAGATATTGACCTAAGAATTCTTTGTGCACTGGGCCTGCAAAGCATCTCTCCTCAGGGTCTAGATAGGAATCCAATCTCCTTGAGGGAAGCAAAGGCTTTCTGGCATCCTCCTCCAAAGGAATATTTGAAATACAACATAGATGGAGCCTCAAAAGGCAACCCGCGCGCAACTGGTTATGGAGGGGTCCTTAGAGATCAGGTAGGTACTGTCATCTTCATTTTCCACTGTCATTTGGGACATGCCACTAATAAATTCGCAGAGTTGATGGCTATGGAACAATTTTTAGAGCTCCTGAGTCAGGACAATAGACAAAATGTGATAGTGGAGGCTGACTCTAAACTTATTATCAATTCATTCAAGAAAATGAGCGCGGGTTCTAAGCTAAAAAAAGACTAAAAAAATTGGAGACTAATTCAAGGATATCAATGGATTCAAAACCACGTTCAAAGCCTCCATATTGTTAGCTTCAAGTGTGTCCGTAAGTTGGCAAGAAAAGTGGCTGATTTGCTCGCCAACCGGGCTGTTATCACTGTAGAGATCATAGTGACATCAAATTGGCATGAGCTGCCGCAAAGTAGGTTAAAGACGGTTGTTGAGGAAAATGCAGATAATGATAAGCTGGAGTTTAAAGATAGAGCCTGGGAGAAGGGATCAAATTGACTCAACCTTTGATTTCAACATCAACTTGTGTCATCATTATCGGATAAACGGTTATGTGGTGCGGCGGATTCCTAGTCTGGTCGCTCATACTCCCAAAGCAAACGAGAGGATGCTCTTTGTTTACCGTGTGGATCAAAACGATTCTGTCAATTCTTCATTTAATGAAAAACCCCTTATATATTTAGGGTTTCAAGTTCGAGCAAGGATAATCCACAAGTGCAGACAGAGCCCTATGTTTTCTAGTGGCCGGGCCTTCAAGAATTTGGAGTCTCAGCATGGTTTACCACCCCCAAGGCAGTTTCTGGTTGATCGCACAGTGTTTTGTTGGAAAGCGTTTTTGATGAAAACATCGCGATGCCATTCTCCCTCCAACACGTCGCAGGGAGAGGGTTCCAATAACCATTCTTCCCCTCTCACTATCATCGACCTTTCTTATCCCATGTGATATCGACATCATCCATTGTATCTAGTCAAAAACGATCAACGGTTGCGATGGTTCGTGCATCTTGGGAGGCGAGACTTTTATACTTTGACCTTTTTGACGGAGCAATATCCTCCTCATGTGTCGATCTTATTGCACTTTTATTGGATGACTCAGATGAATAGGGTTTCCTCTACAGCAGTGTTCCTGGTTGGTTCTCATGCTTGTCGGTAGCCAGGTGGCATTTTTGTTCGTTTTTCCATGGGCTCGAGATTCTTATTAAAACTATAAGGTTCTCCCTGCATGTAAAATTGTACACTATCTTTTTGGTTTTATGAAATAGAAGGATCCATACTTGCTTTAGCAAAAGAATAAATAAAAGTTCTTCCAGAAGGGTGGTTGGCTAATTAGGAGATGTAGTTTCAGGTTCACGAGAACTTCTTGAATTACATATACAAGATTTAAAATGTGAATTCTTCTTCTTTTCCGTTCCCTAGTCGATCTATTGGAACTTTCAACTTCAATTTCCTAAGTGTGATGTTGTTGTTCAAAAGAGAGAGAACATCCTAAAAGCTTAGCTCAAAGAAATTAAATTTATATTGTTAGGAAGATGATCAAGATGATTGTGCTATTGTATGTGTTGGTGTTGAAGTCATAGGGAATTTTGTTTGATAAGTAGTTGGTGCAAGCACTTTAATATGTTGATAAGATATAGATCATTTCCATACAACTATACTTTCATGGGCATCAAATGCTTTTAAATATTTCAAATATTCTACCTTGTTGGCCAGTGATATGTGCCTTAACAATTGGTGATCAACTAGTATTTTATGTTCTAATAGTTGCACTTTATATCCTGGTTCTAACATTCTAACTAAATATCCCTTTGTTGTTGTTGTCTTTGCTAAATCTTGCTACTATCCAATATCCTTCTTTTAATTTTTTTCTATGTTGCTCACATAGACTTTTCTAGTGCTTCAAATATTGGTTTATCTCAAGCATGCCTTAGGTCAGGTTTCTTAGTAGATTTTTCTTTTAGCCTTTCTTTACTTATGGAGCTCAAGTGTTGGGTGTATTTCACTCTACTAGAGGATCTTGTTCGTCAGTTGTAGGTGAGGTTGAGGTAACATCTCCTTGTAAAGTAGTTTTCTTTAGAATTTCCTTTAATATATCTTCTCACATAGTATTATTATATGGGACTTCCCGAGTACAACTTGCTTGGATGAAATCTTATCTTCATAATCCTTTTATTCAATAATTGTTGTGGTAGTCACACAGGGTGAATTAGAAGTCAATTTGATGTCTAGATATTTTTTTTTCTCATTGCAATCACTCAACTGTCCTCAATTCTGTCTGTGTCGAACTTCCATTTTATACGCTAACTTTTGTTGAAGTGAATTGTTGATTCTCCTCTATTTTGTGATCTACCATCATTTACTATATTTTTATTTCAATGAATACATCCTTGACATGTCCAAGTTACTACAAGGTGTCCCTTCCGATAGATGATGCTAGAAATTGTTGCAATTCTATGCTTCTTTGCTATTTTTACCCTTTTCTTGTGTATGCTCCAACACTTCTTAGGAAATTGAGCCTAAGTTCTATCAGTATTGTGGGCCTTGTAGTTAAATACTCATCAAATTTTCTTTTCAACCGGTATTATATGTTGACGTGTGAATCAATTTCGAACATTGTGAGTCTCAACTTGCAATCTACTTAGAAGATTCTATGATAGGTACTAAGATGTAAACTTTAGATGGCCTTGGGTATAATTTTTCTTTCCTTTCTTCTTATTTTTCAGTGTCTAAAAAGAGTAAAATTATATCCCCTATCCCTTCTCAAGCTTGTGGTGGAATTGGGAATATTTTGTTAGCCTATTGACTTAGTTCTCTAAGCATATGGTCAATTGCAGTATAATATGAAATCTCTTGTGTTTCTATATATAAAGAGTTTAATGAGATTTAGTAGCCTAGGAAGAGCTTGAAGCCCTAGCAATTGGTGTTTGGATGAAGAAGAGCAACATAATTGATATGGCATTAGAACCCAAGCTTCGAGTTTTGCACCAAAATTAATTTGGAAAAAACAATTGGACTTTTAGTGAGGTATTAGAGGACACCTAGAGGAGAAAAGGTAGTGAAAGTCACTCGAAATAGATGTCTCTAATAAGAGATAATAATTTTTATATGTGGTTGGTGGTTAACTTGTCTAGTTGGGCAGGTCAACTTGGGCTAAAGTATGCCCCACGGAAAAATTTATGGAGCAACGTGTGTGCATATAAATAGAAGTTAATTGTTGGAGATTTAGAGCACATCCAAAGTGCAAATCAAATTAGGTATAACTTTGAGATATATAGTGAACTTGAGGTAGCTCACAAGCTAGCAAGGAGGATGACTTTGGCACAAGATGTGCAATAATTTCTCTTATGTTTGGGTGTGGATAGCCATGATGAATAAGGTCGTAGTTCTAAGTTAAGTTTGTGTAATTTTCTTTGCTACTTTTGTGTGGTGTTTAGATCTTTATTGAGGCCACAGGGAATTGTTGTTAGAAGATCATTTTGGAGGCATAATTTGGATGGTCAAGAGGGCTTCTAAAACATCTCTAGCTTAGCAATAGTGACTCCAATAAGAGAGGTAGTTGAACAAAAGTTTCTTCAATTCTAGATAGCTCAGATCACTTGTTGTTGTGAGACAGAGAATTGCAAGGTATTTTGAGTAGGTTCCTTACGCCCAAAATAATACTTTGGAAGTATAGAAAGGAAATCATAAGAAGAGAATGTCTTTGGAGAAGGGAAACATAGTTGGTAGTAGCCATTTAGTGTTGTTGATGTGCCCTAACCATATCTCCAGAAGCTTATATGTTTAGGACAAGAGGACCAGGAGTATATTGGAAAGAAAGGTATGTGTATCCTCTTATTGATGTTGATTTGCTAGTCGAATCAGAGATCCAGGTTGCAAATTTTGGTATTGGACACATGTGGACTATTGGGGGGAAGTGTGAGATTGGACCAAGTTGGCCCTAAATGCATCACCATTGAAGGACTAAGGTGACTAATAAATGAGGCATAGATCGAAGGAGCTTAAGGTTTGATCAACGAGGAAAATAAGTTGTAACACAGGTTCATTGTGGGAGAAAGAAGTTCAAGTTATTTATTTTGTTTAAAGTTTAATTGTTCATTCATTACCAATATCAATTTATTTAAACAAATTATTACCATTTTATAATTTTTACTACATTCCACAATTTTTTTTGTAAAATTATTTAAGAAGAGAGAAAAAGCATAATAAAAAAATAACCATAATCACACTAGACATACCTCACATATAACCATATCCATAGCTATCTTGAGGTCTTAGAGAGATCGAAACTCCCCTCTGTGAAAATAAATACAAATCTTATCAATATAGTTTTTGATTGTTTACAAATATTAATATATTTTACATATAGATAAACAAAAAATTATAAATTGTATTTCTGAATCATCTTCATTCTCCATCTCTGTGCAAAAAAATTGTAAAATGGGTATTAATAATAAGATATAGAGAAAAATAATTACAATGTTAAAATTTTGAGAAATAATTTACAATAAAATGGGGAAAAGAATAAAATAAATTCTATGATATTATTATATGCAATGAGAAGAATTAAAATGGATTTCACTTTATGGAAAATTAAATTGAAAATGTAAATAAAATTTTTATAGAAATTTAAAAATAAGCCTAAATAAACTTTAAACAAACTATTAAATTTTCTTAAACCCTTTTACCAGAATTCAAACTCACATATAAAATCTAAAAAAAAAAATGACATGCAATTATCAATCGAATGTCATCAAATACACCCAATAGATCCCTGAAACAAATTATTAATATGAAATTTAATAAAACAAAAGAGAACAATAATAATCAATGGAAAACTCAGTTTCAATTGCTCAGAACCCATCCTCCAATAATGGCCAATGGAAAGTAGACTATCTAGGTGGGAGTTGAAAGTGGCAGATTCCAATTCGTTCGTTCTTATTTTCTGAAGCCAATGCGCACCTCAGTAACCATTTCTTCTCTTCTTCATTCCACCAAATTATATTCAGTTTTATTGAATTGTTTAAAATCAACAATTTTATTGAATTGTTGAAAATCAACATGTCATAGGCTTATTAGGCACGTTGTGGAGCTTTTGAATTTTCTAATGACTCAGAGGCAATTAGTGACGAGTAGAGGCATTGAGCGACTATTGACGTTGCCGAAATACTGGGACTGGAGTAATTAGATTGAGGAATTCAAAAAAAGTCATCCGTTGTGGTCTTGACTTTATCCATGGGGAGAGTGTGGAGTAGAGTAAACATTTATTTAGGTCTATGTAAAAGTCCAAAATAAATATGTAAATATTTATTTATATCTTAGTAAAATTCCAGTAGACATATTGTACCTTACCCTGTTGGTTATTGTTGGCAACATGAATTCATTATAAATCTAATTCTGTCTCTACCTCAGAATGTTGGTTATTGTTAGCAACATGAATTCATATTAACATCTAATTATCTCTGTATCTCACCCTGTTGGTTATTGTTTGTAACATGAATACATTTTAACATCTATTTAATATACCATATGGAAGGTCACTAATCAAATTATATATAAACTTCGTACAAATAACTTCTATGATGATTTTAAGCATGCATAGTATCCAATGAAAGAGATACACTTCAAATGAATTGAATGCTTGCATTATCATATCCATGGTCAATTTAATAAAATTTCACTTATTCTAGTAATGGACCATGACATCATGAATGACAAAGATTTTTTTTGTAACAACCACTATACTATTCAATCTGTATTTGAAAATCAGATTTTTTTCTAACTATTTATAATTGATATATTCCTTTTTCCTTAGGAAAAATTATAATTTTATAATGACAAAAAAATTAAATGTTGTAGATGTTGATAATGCATTTAATCATGCCAATCAAAATTGGTGATCACAGAGACAAAAAATATGACTCCAAAATGGTGGTAAACAGGTTACCCTTTTCTCCATTTCTTATTTTTAACCATTCTCCATTCTCCTTAGGAAGTAGTGGCAATTACAAGTGCTAGATGGGTCCCTTCATTCATTCTTGGATTTTCCTTATCTGAATCCAAACTTTGAGATACATGATGAGATTTTGAGTCCCTTATCTCCATTGCTACGGGGACCATCTCCTTCCTCGATTTGTTTGTTGGAGTTCCTGAAACTTCATGATTAATGCTCCCCTTTTCTATGTTTTCTTGTGTATTTTGGGCTTCTTCATTGATAGGAGGATCTGTTTCTTCATCATCATATTCTTCACCAGGAAAATTCTATGGGAATTGCCATCCCTTGGGTTCCTTTCTTGTTTTCTTCTTCCTTTGACGAATTTTCCTGGCATCATGACATGAATTTGAAGATGTCTCATTTTTCGGCTTATTCGACATCTAAATGTTGTGTTCCAAAAATATAGGAACTATGATGAGCACTTCTTCTTGTTTGTAAACAGAATATGATCCATCAATCGTTTGTTGAATTCTACCTCCACATAAATTATTGCGATTGTGTAGATTTTTTGCTCAAACATTTGTGTATCTTTCTTGATGTATCACCCTAATATGTTCCCAATGGCTTCTCTCAGTTTATGGAGAAAAAAATGTAGGTGTACACTATGCAATCTAACCCAAACTGACATTCAAGATACTACCATTATATTGGCATCGAAAGCTAGGAACCAAGGGGTGACCAAAAGTCCCATAGAGACCCATAAACATGAACCCTCTTGTAATATATATTCACAATCCTCTCACGATGCAAAATTTACTATGAAAAAGCCCTTGGAGAAAAGGTTCATCTCAAAATTTATTGTCCAATTTCGGAATATCTAATGGAAGAGATCCACCTGTTTTGGCCAAAAACTATTGAATCTGCATAGTACTGCTTGAGATTAATATGCTATGCATAAATAATTTGTATATGGTAGATTTACAGTCATTACTGGGATTTGATTCAGTTGTTCCACTATGTAGGGGTCGAGTATATTGTGTTTTTAATTTAGTGTTTTTGAGGAAACAAATTTTCCTTTGAGGATATATATGAATGAAAAGACTCCATTTACTTGCCCTTGATTCGATTAAAAAATATATTAATAAATTGTATTACAAATGTGTATATATATATATTAATGTATATTAATATAAATATTAGTGATTAAAAAAAATTGAATGCATAATTTACAAATTTGAAATACATATAAATGAATTTGTGAAAAAATTTTGTTATGTTGATGGTGTGTATACCTTATAATAGGATTTCTAGACCGATTGTATACCTAAGTAGCTAATGTAAGTAGCTAACATAGGCGATACCTCCATCAAGACTAGCATCATCATAACCTTAATGGAACCATACATAGAGATCAAAGCTATCATCATTATAACATCAATAGAAATACGTCTATCCTTTACTACTATCACCATCATGATATTAATAGAGAGTACACATAACGATTAATTATATCGTAATCATAATATTAATAGAGAACATACATATCCATCACATTCACTGATAATGGAGTCACATTTCTGGATCCTCAGCTTGAGTTACTCGTAGACTAAAGTATGTAAGATAATGTCATATTAGAGTCAAGAAACTAGAGTGGGCACTACACCTTATATGAATCCAAACTTTCAGATACATGATGAAATTTTGAGTCCCTTGTCTTCATTTCTACAGTGAATCCCATCTCCTACC